>WWET01005538.1:61347-79726 GCA_011038615.1 Limnodynastes dumerilii | reverse complement strand
CTAAGTCCCCCCTCCCCCCTCCCACAGCCTATCCCTATGTCCCCAGAGAGGGTTATTCATCTCTCCAGTGGTCTGGTCCGGCGGCACTGTTTTCCGAAAATTAATGGACAAGTATGCGAATCACATACCATTCATTAAAAATAATTTTTTAGAGACAAGACACAAGATCTCAGGTATATATTAGCATCATCATTACCTGTCAGTTGCTGAAAACCCGGGCACACACTCATCTTTTCCTGATTGTAAATTAATCCCAATTTTATTTAATAAATATGTAATGTAATAATTTGCCACTGTCATACCTCCATCAGAAATATCAGAAATATATACAACAGTGTTTCAATACTTTACATTTGATGTTTCATTATAGGGAATGATGGTAAGTGTTTCGTGTCGGCTTGGCTTCAGTGAAGGTGACCTTTGTAACTCCTCAGGTGTTCTCCGTCAGAATGAGACCATGGACTTTCACAGAGTGTGTCTGCGTGTCAAGGGTGCAGAGGTTGCCCTTTTCACAGACGTGTCAGTGTGTGTACATGGTAGACTCCTCCCATAGTTTACAACTATTTATACAAGTTTTCATTAACTATTTTATGACACAACATTTCCCAGCTTCCGTTTTGAAAATGTGTTTTAACAGGCACTATTTCTTAACAAATGTTATATATGTTGAACTTTATTTTATTTAAAAGAAGTACTATAAAATTGAATTATTTGAATAATCTGAATAGTGACTGTAATATAGTTATTTTTCAAATGAATTCCACAAATTCCCCAAACTCCTGTACAAAATATTTTGAGATCTTAAGCATCCTGTAAGAAAGGTCTTTGTTTAAGAAAGTATTCGTAAACCATGGAAAAATATAGATAAAGACAAACTGTTGAATGGCTACACAGGGAAAAGCCAAATCAAGATCACCAGAAGGTGGATTTTTTTTTTTGCAAATACATTATCTAAGATGTTGACATGTTATGCAAAATGTACCAGTGTTAGGCAGGAAACATTTGTAAATCTTTTTTTCATCATTACTGTTATTATTATTTATATTAACAATATATATATATATATTTTTTTTTTACTGCAACTTCATTAATGGAAAGTCCTTGTAACAGTGGTCTAGATCTGAACTCTTCAGGTGTAATAAATGCAATATAAGCAATATTATCTCCTGGGAATGAGGACAGCATTTTAACAATAAAGTGAACATGTAAATGAATAGATCATGTCCACTGTGCTTGAACTAGTGACAGAAAATTGGATGACCAACTGTTTTATATTAGCAAAGTATAACTAGTAATTAGCTAGTGGTGAGCCAAATGACCACATTAACCTAATAGTGTAGATATTCCATAACGTTATTCTTCTATTATTCCTTTAGCTGCATTTTTTCTGAAACCCATGTCTATAGCTTATTATAGATATTATTTTACTTACAACAGAATCCCTGCTGATATTTGTAAATAACACAATGGGAACATCTCCATGAGAAAATGACGCAAACAATGGAACAATGCAATCCTATGAGAGCATCATAAGCATAAACCTGATCCAGTTAGAAAAAAAAGCAGCTGACTTACACATATAAGTCAGCTGTGAACTGGTACCATGCATGCACAGTACCAATATTTCCGCATCAGAATGAGGCCGCCAAATGCAGCATTCAGCATCCGAGTGGAGGGGCTGACAGGCACACTCACCATAACTACGAGATTTGCATGGTGAGTTGTCATTGGTATTTAAATTGTACAATATAGTCTTGGCTATATGGTTCCTTAAGGTAGGGACCAGGTCCACCATCCGCATGTAGGAGAGCAGTTTAGGTGCCCTTTTCTGCTGCGTGTGTAATGTTAGATACCGAAATCTGTATGTTAGCCTCTGCAAAGGAGGATAACGCATGGATTTTGTCCCTAACTCTGCATGAGGTGCTATGACCCTAGCACTAAAAGGCAACAATAACTGCTGTGCCTACATTATACGAGTGCATACTTATTTACAAGTTAAATGAGATCATTTATTTTCAAACTTTTGTTTGATGAAATCCTCATATCTCCTAATGTTGGGAAGGCCCCACCCCCTCTTATCATTCAGCCTGTGTTGAGACACAGTAGAACAAGTGTATGGATTTGGATTTGACTAAAGCACATTGGGCCGTATTTAGAGATCCGTCGGTGATCGGGCCGCAAATATACGCAGCTAAGTGGCAGGTCGGAGCAGGTTACTCCCACCAGAAAAAACAGTCACTCCCCTCGCAACCTCTGGCCGGACCTAAACTTCCACCTGCATTAACTTGCCCTATCTGGCCGCACTCACTTCCGTCCTTAGGTGTATTAGTTGCTTATATTACCGCGCCCACTTTCCCTCATCTCAATGCCCCCCTCCCTTGCCAATTTCTATGCAAATCCTTAGTTCCATATATTTCCGCAGCACTTAGGGTCGCATTATTCTCCGCCCGATTCACAATTCCGTCCCTTAGCCATTTCCAACCTTAACTTCAACGTAGATGGCGTATCAGTATTACTACACATGCGCAGTTGATGAAAAATTGACCCGATCCTAAAAGTACGCACAGAACATTCGTTAAAACCGGATCTCTGAATACGGCCCATTAAACTTAAATTATAACAATTAGAGTGTTACAACCCTTGGTTATAATCCAGCCTACCCCATTCGTTGATGTTTATTTTCAGTCTCACACCGGCCTTTTAGGAGATCGCCCTGTCACAGTTGTACATTGTTGTCATCTCTCCTGGTCCTAATGATCCAGATGGACACTCTATTTAAACCAGCTTCCCAGTCTCTCCAGTGCCAGAACAATAAGTATCTAGCATAATCCGGTGGCTCTGGCCTCCTTGTGTTACTCCATTGTTGCGCACTTCCAAGTGAAACCCTGTGTATGCTCTGCAGGCTCTACTGTGTTATACTACAGATTCGCTTAGTGAGTACACTGCATACTGCAACTCCACTTTGTGTGTGTCCTGCAAGCTCCATTGTGCTATACTACAGCTTCGCCCAGTGACTTCCTGACTACTACAACACAGCTCTGTGTAAATTCTACAAACTCTGTTGTGTCATACCACGGTCTTGTTTTGAGTAAACTCTGCATACGTTAACTTGCTCTATTCTATAGCTTCCAGTTCTGTTGCTACATTCAAATTATCCACTACTCTGCCAGTCCTGCTACACTGTACTGTCCACCAACCAGAGTCATCCTGTCTTGAGTTCTGTTGCCTTAGTGCCGCTTCACCTGTGAATCACTATGTAAACCACAGGTTCCTGCTTCATTGAATTAGCAAGTCACACTTTCTACTGGGATCCAATAACAGAGGCTCTTTACATCCTGGGCTGCTCAGTGGACTTAAGTGACATTTTAGTTCTGTGTACTATCAGTACTGTTGTTATTGCTGGTATAGCTCAAAGACTACTTCTGTGTTTATCTGTGCAACATCTTCCGTAAACCTTTTGAAAACTTACCTTTGTTTTTCGTTACTTAGTTTATGACTAGGAATTTCCTCAAGCCACCTCGTTTCCTGTTCCAATCTTACTCACACTACACTAGGGGTCCCGAAACAGATAGATTTACAAAGATAATTTAGCAAAAATCTTAATTCTTGGCTTTTACTTACTTATATTCACTTGTCTATATATTAGTTTGCTTATTTCAAACACCCAGAGGTGATGTCAATGCACCTCCACTAGGACAAGAGTCATTCATATGCACAAAGAAATATATTAAGCAGGGACGAGCAAATAGAGGCTGTGCATGTCAAGCTGGGTATACCCTTATCCCATTAGCATCCAATCCAAACTCCGACCCACCTGTTGGAATGATATTGGATAAGATGCATGTCAGCAGTCTACTGTTAAATTGGACAAGTGTGCATCATGGATTTGGTGTAGGATTGTATAAAAAGTCAGGTCTGGAGTTTAATCTGCAGAAAATTGTGTTTACCCAGCTTGAGACAGAGTGACAGACATAGGGGGCTGATTCAGAGTTGCACTTCCACCTTTTTTTAGGTGAAAAATGGTTCAGCTCGGCTAAACCATTTTTCAAAGTAAGTGGTGTTAATTAATTAAAACAATTTTGCATGCAAGGAAAATACATTACTTTTACACATAGAACTACAATACTGCATAGCTTTATGTTTAATCTGTAAAATAGAGCTGAGCTAAAAAACCTCACCTCCTAATTTTAATTCTGGTTTTACAATTTAAAGCTGCCTCCCCTTGCAATTCAACATGGTATTGCTCAGGTCTACACTTGCACCTAAAAAAAGGTGGAAGTGCAACTCTGAATCAGCCCCCGGGTGATTACTATTACTACTACTACTAGGTCGATTGGATGCTTTGGGAACTTGTCATATTGGTCAAATAGATTTTTATGGTTTCTATAAATTTGTTACAAAAAAAAAAAATGTACATTTTAAGTGTGTTTCTGATGATTTTAATTGTATTATTCGCAAATTACTTTGCAATTTGACAACCTGGCACACAGCACAGGATTGCTGCTCCTTGCATGGCATGTAATAGTAGAGGTGGGAGAAGGAAAATGTCACAGAGCATTCATAGTTTATCAGAGTATTACATAATGTGACACTGAAGAAAAAGATGGACATTGTAAATACCAATATTAAAATATCATGCCCCAGTAACTTCAAGATAATAATAATAATAATAATAGTAATAATAATAATAATAAGCCAATGTATCTGTTACACAATTGTTGCTTTAAGATCTATCCATGTGAGATAATGTTACAGTGTGGGCAGGGAAACTACTGTATTACACATTACCTCATCTCTTTACTAACTATAAAAGTGTCACCATACATGTTTCCTCTAATTCATGTGAGATAGGGATTACATCTGATTTAGAAGGTCCTTATAGCCAGATAGAGTTGCATGCATTATTTTCTAATCCATAGCTGAGAACTTTCATAAGAAAGGAAGAGCCATTGCAGCACAATTAATACAGGAGTAGGATAAAAAATATTATATGACGTTTTGCTACCAGGCTCATAATATAGAATGCAGATGCAGAGGATGTAATGACATGTAAGATCTGCTGGCAATGTGTTCTTCTCTGTAGTTTTATAAGATTTCTGAAACACTGCTTTATTAATGTAATGATGAGAGATACTACTCAGTACAGTAGATAGATTTTTCAGGTTTGCTGTATCACATTTGGATACAAACATGATGAAGACATTTTTGCTAGCCTCAGTGCTTTACCTGGTAGTTTTGCAAGGTGTATATGGAGGGAAATACCAATCCAGGCAAAAACGAAGCTGGATGATACCTGGAACATTGTGGTGTGGAGCTGGGAGCACTGCAGAAAACTTCACCAACCTAGGTGAGATAAATACATGACACCTTGCACAAAGAGGCATGTGTGTTCATACAAATACAGCCGTTCTCCTTCAGCACCCAATCTTAAAATACTGACTCATCATTAGCTATTTATATTTATTGTATAATTAATGATTTTTCAGCCCATAAATTTTAAATGCTCATACATACATACATACATACATGACTTGTTTAGGAATCAAACTACATTACAAAATGTTTGGAATACATGTTATACCAATAATCCATTTCATAAAACCCCTACATTTTACTTGTGCACATTTACAAATACCTTCATGGACAACCATTAGTATTGAAATATTCTGCCATGTATATATATTATATAATATATATAATATATATATTAACATTTTTCTATTTTTAGGTGTATTCCGTGGGGTGGATCTTTGTTGCAGAGAACACGACTATTGCTTTCCACAAATCCAAGCATTTGAATATAACTACGGTATCCTAAATTACAGACTACACACAATTTCACACTGTGACTGTGATGAGAGGTGTGTCACATACACTGTGTTTATGTTTTGTTGTTACAAATATCTTTAAAATAACAAGTGCTCAATATGTTAACTCACTTTCCATGTCTTTAATATGTGTTGCAAACATATCTGAGAAACTGTTACTGATTGTAAAAGTTAGTTTTAGCCAAAGGAATATGTTGAACCATGCTCCAGCATGTATTATATTACCTGGATGCTAATAGGTAGCATCAGAAGATACGGAGACAAATCAATAAATAGAAGAAACACACCTGACTAAAGTAATTTATTGTTTCCAGAACTAGGTGAAACTTTAAGTGGATTATTCACCTTTATTAGGACAGACCTACTATGTGCATTTGTTTCTAAACTAAAAACATTATGCAACCATTGTAATAAATATCTTTAAAAGCTGTAATGCATTGTAAAATATATTACAGACAGATTACAAATATTTAATTCTGTATAGAAGAGTTTTAAAAAGAAATAGAAAACAACTATAGATTGATAGTGCATACATTAGGAAAAATCAGTGGTCTAATGTAAAATACAATGATTGTGTATTAGATTTAAATAGAATTTCCAGCACATAAATCATGTAAAATAATTTGAGAAATGCAGTGTTCACCATCTTTATAAACAACAAGTTGTAATATAAATCGATTATAATATAACTTACTGCTCATGTAAGAGGTAATGTAAGAGAGGGGTAGAGTATGAAACTCAGGTTGTAATCACGTGCGAGAAATTTACACGAAAACGAATCATATAAAGAGCCATCCACAACTCTAGCAACATTATGCTGCTTATCAACAAGATGCTCTTCAGGTACTACAGTCACTTCCTGATGCTGGTCCCCACAATGCACCATAGTCCTGATCCAGACCTAGTTGAACTTAGTTACTCCTGGGCTAAACCATGTTGATTGCAGGGGAGTCATATTTCATCTGTTGTAAACAGTATTAGAGTTGAGAGGTGATGTTTCCTATCCCAAGTCTAAATAACAGTGTGATAGTAAAGCTGGTCAGTATCTGTGTGCAGTAAGCAATTCAAAGATATATCCCTGCATGCAAAGAATACAATTATCTTGACTCCCCCTGAAATCAACATGGTTTAGCCCAGGAGTAACTAAGTTCAAGCACTTAACTATGTCTGGATCCAGCCCCATGTCTCTATACCATGTGATCTTCTCTTGTGATTAGTTCATCGGGCCTGATCCAGAGCTACGAAATTTTCGCACGACGGGCGAATGCGTACGTTCGTCCGTGCGTATAAACATACACGCCCCTAACACTCCCATTGTAAAGTACCTGCTTACGGCGGCTATACCCTACACTAGGTACTACCGTCGGCCGTATGAATTTTCGCACATAATACGCAAAGCGTACGGGCTTAGCACGCCCATACTGTACAATTTAAATGGCTATCCCAGCCTCCGTGTAGTAAAACGAGCGCCCAGGCGACCGTCGTACTGAACGCACGCCCCTCGAGCGAACAATTCGCACACAATATGACCGCTATACGCTCATGTCGTCCAGCCGATAGGAAGCTGTCATACTGGGCATGCGCAGTGCGAATTTTCGTACGAAAATACGCAAAAAACAGTCGTACGCTCGCTCGAAATCGGGCAATTTCGTAGCTCTGGATCAGGCCCATCATCACATAAGTAGGTGTTTGCATGTACAACTAGTGCAATGTTATTACATGGGATGTGTGTAAAAGCACAGTTGTGTGTCACAATAATATTGACATATTAAGAAATTATTAATTTTCAACTACTGTAAATCAAATAACCAAAGAGGATTACTACAACTAGTGAAGTTGTTAATTTTTAGTGTCTTTATAATTGTAGTAAATCATATACTCAGCTCAGCTGTATTTATGAGCACTGCCAGTAGTATCAGAAAGAGGGATGACTCACCCCCCCACCAACTAAAAACAAATATCAAAACAAATACAAATTAGAGGGTTTGCCAGTAGTAGAGAGTTATCTGGGCACTATTACATACTTCCCAACATTTGAAAATTGAAAAGAGGGACAAAATTTTCACGGCATGTTAGAGGGGGTGTGTCATGTACCAACCAGTGGGTGTGTCTTGCACCACCCAGAGGTGTCTGCCCCTTATTATATGCCCAGATCCATATGTCTGGCCCTTTTTATATATCCAGTCTCCGTATGTATGCCCGTTTATATGTCCAGTTTCTATATTGTCAAATCCTTTTTTATGTCCAGTCTCCATATTGTCTGTCCCTTATTATATGTTCAACCTCCATATTATCTGCCCCTTATTACTTGTTCAGCCTACATATATCTGCCCCTGTTTCTATGTCCAGCCTACATATATCTTCCCCTGTTTCTATGTCCAGCCTCCATATTTCTGCACCTGTTTTATTGTCTAGCCTCCATATTTCTGCCCCTCTTGTCCAGCCTCCATATTTCTGCCCCTCTTGTCCAGCCTCCATATTTCTGCCCCTCTTCTCCAGCCTCCATATTTCTGCCCCTCTTGTCCAGCCCCCATATTTATGCCCCTCTTGTCCAGCCTCCATAGTTCTGCCCCTCTTGTAAAGTCTTCATAGTTCTGCCCCTCTTGTAAAGCCTTCATAGTTCTGCTCCTCTTGTCCAGCCTCCATATATCTGCCCCTGTTTCTATGTCCAGCCTCTATATTTCTGCTCCTGTTTTATTGTCCAGCCTCCATATTTCTGCCCCTCTTCTCCAGCCTCCATATTTATGCTCCTTTTATCCAGCCTCCATATTTATGCCCCACTTGGCCAGCCTTCATATTTATGCCCCTCTTGTTCAGCCTCCATAGTTCTGCCCCCCTTTGTTAAGCCTCCATAGTTCTGCCCCTCTTTTTCAGCCTCCATAGTTCTGCCCCTCTTGTTCAGCCTCCATAGTTCTGCCTCTCTTGTCCAGCCTCCATAGTTCTGCCCTCTTATTATTGTCTTTCTTACCTGGTTCTCTCTGCTTCCTTCCTCCGCGGCGCTCCCACGCTGTCTGTCCCTCTCCCGGCGGTCACGTGTCCACATATGTGCCCTGTATGACCAAATATCTTGAATGACAGTGACCATTACTGTCATTCACAGAGTTTGATTTGGTCATACAGGGCTCCCATAAGAGCCCTGTATTACTGATACTGCCGATGTGTAAAAAAAACAAAAACAAAAAACCCAACTGCATTTCCAGCACGGGCTTCATTCACTGAAAAAAAACCACGAAGAATATTTATACAAGTAACTAGCCAACCTACTAATGCTCTAGTCCAGGGAATCCCAACCAGTGGTGCTAGTACCACTGCTGGTAATCAAACCAATGTCTGGTGGTACTCAGGGCAACTGGGCAAGCTTGTCAGGAGGTAGCAGTCATAATTGTACTTTAACCATGTGTGTGGGTGTACATGATCTGCAAAGTGGTACTTGACCTGATTAAGAAGCAACTGCTGTAGTCTATTAAATACGCACACATTGTCTAGCTATCTCGATCTGTTACTGTCCAGTTAATGATTTATGTTTTTTTATTTTTAATATGTCGTTTCAGGTTTAGACTCTGCCTTCATGCTGTTAACGACACTATGTCCACACTTGTTGGCATCATGTTTTTTGACTTATTGGAAATGCCTTGCTTCAACCTGAGAGATGAGGAACAGTGTGCGGAGCGGTACTGGTGGGGTGGGTACGTCCATGCCACATGTTCTCCTTGCTTTGTTTATCAATCCTGTAGGCAATGAGCTTGATCCAGTACCTGTAATATGTAGATGCTTGGTATTAGCAGTGTTTTGTGCAGTGTTGTATATGACACAGTTCTATATTATTTTGCAGTTGCAAAAGAATTAGCATGTTACCGAAAGCTGAGATTCATAAATCAGACTGCTTCAATGGTACCAACACAGAAGGCAAGTATAAATCTGCTCCCATGCCTCGCACAGTTAGACATCCACTGAATTCCCATTCACAAAGAGGAAAACTAACATCTATATTATCTTCACCATCCCCATTAAACAATGCTAAGGAAAAGAGGAAAAAGCTGAAGAAAGTGCGCAAGGCACAATCCAAGTATGAAAGAACCACAAGAGGAAAGAGAAAGGGCAGTATTAACGCAGAAGAACCTAAAGAAAAGGGGCAGTCTCTTCTGAAGAACAAAGCAAGTTCGACTTCCAAGAATAGAAAGCTGCGTCTTCAGTCATAAGAGTCACAAACAGATGGAAGACAAAGTACCATTCATCCAGATAAATAATCATTTATTGAAAGAAAGTAAATGATTGTAGGAACAATATGTAATAAGAAGAAAAGGCAAAATGAAAAAATATGGATGTCAAAGAAAACATTTTTACTTCCAGCCTTATCTTATAGACCCCACCATTTCTATCAACCCCCTGTACATTTTTTCTTTATTAATTATAGTATTAGACTTGTGAGCACATGGTGAAGTTTATGTAAATACATGGATTGCACTGTTGCATAACTTTCATAAGTACCGGTAATCGGCTATGAACTCATGTAATACTGTCATCTGAATAAGCTGATGGTAAAAGATGATTCATTTATCTATAACAGATCATAGTCATAGTGTCTTATTTTTCCTCTTCTGTACCTATTGATATGTATGTTATCTTATCACATCAGTGCCCTACCTGTAGTTTTATTGAGTCACAGTGAATTATTTCTGAACTCATTCACACTATATTTTACAAAAAAATTATTGTAAAAACAGAAACATATTTCATTTTTTTTTTTATAGAGAAATTGTGATTTAAAGAATGCTAAGTTTTTTTTGCCAATTTAAGCACAATGCTGCACATATCCTGTATCCAGAATTTTATATTGCATTAACTATCCATTATATCATGGTGTTGTAAAACTACAAGTCCCAGCAGGCTTTGCTAGATATCAGTTATACCTGTGCTGTTGGAATATGCTGGGACTTGTAGTTTCAAAACACCAAGAGCATCAAAGTTTTTCAATACCTGCAATACAACCAGTGAGACGGTGTTTCTACATTGCTGTGCCTGGTGCCACAGAAGCTGATTGACTATTAAAGTGATTAGAATTTAGAGGAAAATACCTTTCTGACTTTGGCTGCACATTTATTGCACTTGACGCTGAAAGATACTTATTGGGAACACTGTGTCCAATAACTGGAACTTTCTATTTTGAGTAGATAGATGTGAATTAAGGCATAGAGCAGAACTAGATGATAATGGAGGCATCATGAGGTAAGTATCATTTCACATTTTGCTATAGGGCCTGGTCATTTGTAACTGTAGCCTGTTAAATTGTGTGTGTTTATGTATATATGTAACATGTACAGAGAGATTTATACACACTGTATATAATAATTTTAAATATGTAAATATTTTTTATTTAACCCATTAAAAACCATTCATGATATTTCATTTGTACAAATACTTCTTACAAGGTCATCTTCTTGGTCACCTGCTCACCACAGTGGTACACAATCATTTCCTATGTGCAAGACACCTTTGTCTCCCTGTTTTAAAAATGTCATCACTTAAGGTTTCAGAGTCCACTATAGGTAAAAGCCTCTTCTTCATAGGAGGAGAAACTCACATGTGCACATTCTGTTTTGGACCCCCATAACATGTTCTACAAGGACATCATTGTATCATGTGTATTACATCACATAATATAAAATAGTATTTAGTACATTCAAAACAAAAAGTACACCAGACACATACTACACTGTAAGTGCAAAGCAACTTATTAACTCATATGAAAACAACTTTCCAAGCTATGGTTCATTAGTGCGCGCACACACACACACACAGAACCATCTGTAATGAAAGGTGCAGTATCTACCACAATTGAGCCTTCTTGTGTTTCTCAATATGTGCAGTAGTTCAACAACTAAAGAGTGCTTGTGCATGGGTGAGACATGTTTCTTAGCTAACAAGGGAAGGAAGAGTCAGTGCAGTGAAGTGGCAAGTTATATGGATGAGACGCATCTCAATACATTTTATAATTTAAGAATAAAATATCTGAATTCACATCAGACAACAGATATCACTATCATAAACCATAGAATGTTCTATACAAGAACTTTAATGAATAGAAACTATTTTTGAATATAGCAATTCTCCATGCATTCCTAAGATTGTTTCCATATTTTCTCTTTATTTATTACAATTTAGTCTAATTCTAACCTTTTATGGTTTTTCTTTTTAATTTATGAATAGCCAGTCAATTTACCAGCATGAGCAAAGAGATGTTAAATAATTACAATTGGAGTTATTTGCCTAAATTTACTATGATTAACATGACACCTAGTGGTGATCTTTGAGTATTGTAGTGTTTCACTTGGTATACTTTTACATATTATAGGACACCATACACTCTATAATATGCCATAAAAATACCTATATTTCACTGGCTAACTTTCAGATAAATTAATACATTTTCACCCATGAAAAGTTTCAAACAAACCCCTCTTTACTTTGCTTTCTGACGAGTTTGTTTTTGTGAGTAGGAGTAGGAGTAGGAGTACAGATTGGCAGAATGGTCTCTCTGCTAACTGAACTAGGGGAGACAGAGGCTGCCTCTTGGGGACTGAAGCCTTGTCCCACAGCTTCAGGTCTCACAGTGGGAACAGAGAAGGTGTGGGGCACCTGAGGAATGTGCATTTTCTTTCCATGTGGTTCTCGGACATGATCCCTAGATCGTGACCTTTGGGACCTCTCCTGTTTAGGGCTCTTGGCTCTATGTGGGGATGGACTTCGGCTCTTCTGGCTGGATGAGCTGGGAAGAATAAGGTCGTGTAAACGAGCAAAGCCAGGGCTCCTGCTTCTTGGGGACCGAGCATTGGCTGGACTGGGGCTACGAGATTTGGGACGGAGCAGCACTTGTGTACTATTATCATCTTCTGAACTGGAGTCTGAGCTGTCAGAGGATGAGCTTGCTTCAGAACTTGGCAGAGAAATCTGGAGAAATAATGAGACACAGCCTTCAATAGAGAACAATTTAGATGATCATACAGCAGGTTCAATAAAGACTCTCAAAATATTACTAAGTGCACTAGCAACAATGCAGACTTAATAACTCAAGGGACTTACTTAAGACGCTTGTGTAAGTCCCCTTGCAGGTAACATCTGCTCATGCTTGCACATGTTACGCTTTGGATCTCTATGTCGAGGTGGTACACGCATTCCGCATGCTTAAATTCCGCAACAGGGACAAGAATAGGCATGCAGAATAGCTGCATGGGGCAGTGTTTAGGAGACCCATGCGGGCCTGTGCGCGTACGAACACAGATCCACATGGGTAACTGTAAGTGTCCATAACTACACGTGACAAAGAAGAGTGATGGGGGGGTCACTCTCCTATTCCGTGCATAGTTCCAGACCACCGCACATACGCATCATATGTAGAGGTCTGGATACGGCCCAAAGTGTTGAAACTCTATTTTAAAAGATAAGAAACAAATGAGAGGTCCAGTGCTCCATACAAACATTATATAACACTATGGGCCAGATTTACTAAGGGGCGATTTAGATGGACATCGCTGTAGTTTGATGGCAATTAATTTAGCAAAATCGCCATATTTACTATGGGGTGATTTTCCCCAGCGATTTTTGAACTACAGAGATGTCTGTTTGTGTTAAACTCGCCATAGATTGGTCCCCTTCTGAAAAAAAAAAAATCAATACAGGCTCCTAAAATGCCTTCAGTTGCATGCAATTAACCCTTAGCATGCTGCGCCATCTAGTATTACAAGGCACAGCATGCCTTTATTTTGCAGGGCATGCTGTGCCTTATAGTACCATAAGCGGCAGCATGCCAATGGTTACGTGCTGTTGCCGCATCCATAATGGACAACATTACCAAAAAAAAGTTAGAAGTTCCCAATACATTAAAAAGACATAGTAAAGTCACCCGTTACACTAACAAAACATTTACATGGCCCGACCCTAAGAAATAATCCTAATAAGACTGCATATACGCACAGAGATGGATTTATAACTCATGGGGCCCTAAGCAAGATGCCAGTTTGGGGCCCCCCAAGGGATCCTGCATAATGGAAATGACAGCTCTCGTTTGATAAGGATGCAAGGGTGCTTAACAGTGTAAGATCCTGGGCCCCTGGGGCTTGCCAGGCCCTAAGCGGGTGCCTAGGTTGCCTTGTGGATAATCCGGCCCTGTATACGCAATCTACGTAAGGAAAAGATACGTAGATGATGGAAAAAATTTACTACGCATGCGCAGTAGTAAAAAACGCTAAACTCCGGACGAATATGTTATACGTCCGGTAGTCTGCATACGGTCCTAAGGCTGTATGCAGGTCTCAGAGATATCACCTGCTGCACTTATCTTCCTTCTGTGCTGGTTTCAAATGTGTTTGGTATAGCTTGTAAAACTTGTTTAAGACGCAAAAAAGTATTACATATAGATATGACTTTCTTTGATTAAATATATTGTTTGAACGTATTACCAAAACTAAAAGGTATTGTGTAGTCTCTTGGAAGACTACAATATGTACTGTCATCCTGAAGTACATCATGATGTTCAACACTGATCAAGCCTACTGAAGCCTATGAAGATCTATATATTAACAATCAGATTGTACTCACTTGAAAAGGTTCAGTGACCCCAATTAAGGTGCCCATATTGTTGCTGTAATAACCTAGTAGATATTCACCAGTGCCCTTGGGAAGAGATTCTTCACTGAACATCACCTGTGATAAGCAAATATAGACAAACACCATGAGATGCATCTGTAATGTGCTGTGTGTTTAATTTGCTGCCCTGCTATTGTATACATGAGCTAATTACCTGATACTTGCATTTCCCCCCATCTGTTTCATCTTCTGTCTTTACCCACACATAAGACACATAATCCTTATGATGCCGAAAGCCAACCTGAAATCAACAAAGAACGAGATGTTAATAAACCAACGTTTAATAGTAAATATTAGGTTACTAGAAATGTCAAAATATTTTTCACCTTATAAAGTCCAATCCAATCCCAGGAACTCTTCATGAATATAGGAGACCACTGGTAGGTGACACGGGCATCTCCAGACTGCAACCATTCATCTTGTACCCACATGTGTACCAGTGGAGCAACAAGACAGGCAGAAAACTGAAGAGACAGGAATATGATCAGATTAATGTAATATCAGTGCTAACATTGAACTGGATCCAGACTTAAGTAAGTGCTTGAAATTAGTTACTCCTGGGCTAATCCATGTTGATAGCATGGGAGTCATATTTCATCTGTTGCAAACAGTATTAGAGTTGAGCGATAATGTTTCCTATCCCAAGTCTAAATAACAGTGTGATAGTAAAGCTGGTCAGTGTCTGTGTGCAGTAAGCAATTCAAAGATATATCCCTGCATGCAAAGAATACAATTAACTTGACTCCCCTTGAAATCAACATGGTTTAGCCCAGGAGTAACTAAGTTGAAGCACTTACTTAAGTCTGGATCCAGCCCATTATGACAAAGTACTTCCTTCTGTTTGCTCTACAAATATCCCCTATGTATTTATTGTTTTATGATCATGTAATACCAAATGGCTAACCCCAGAAGCAGAAATAGACCGACTTGGGCATCCAAGGCAAGAAGACAGGGACAAAGCTGTTGGCAAAGTATTTCTAAACAGTGCTCAGCAGTTATAGACTTATTGCTGAGTGCTGTATAAGCTGCCAGCCTCTATCGTTTCCTCCGTTGGTGCAGGATGGATGGCTTTAATGATTTATTATATAGGAAGGTTTGCCCAGCCTGTGGTTGTCTCGCTAGATACTTCGGTCATTTAAAGTTATGTCAAAGAAAAATGATATCCTATGTATACATGTTTTCGCTTCTTGAACCCACTGGTCCAGATCTCCCAGAGCTTAGGGTCAAATGAAAAGCAGATTTGAGGCCCTTGTAGGATGGGGTAGGAATGGGGGGACATTCTGACTACCTCGCATAAGTGCTCCTCATCACCACGCCTCCAGCAGATACACCTTTATATGACACACATATGCTATCTCTCCCCACAGATGTCTGATAGATTTGGCTCTGTCACCCATGATAGCTGTCTAAAGTGTTGAACAGAAATATGCTCATTTTGCCATGGTATTCTGGAGGGCAGTTATTGCCCATATACGTGCGACTGGCATTCAAAGTAATCTGGGTTTGGTATAAAACTGGGAGAAGAAATTGGTAGAGATTTATGCTTGTTAGTGGACTATGTCACATGACAAGAGTCTGTACAGCCATAACATGGATGGCACTGGGGGGCTCCTTCCTTGATTGAGTGAATACGACTAGTAGAATTATATTAGCCCATGAACGATTCACATAAGACAGCAGAAATAACCGCCATAAATATGACAGGATCTGGATACGGTGGCATGAGTCAGAGGCTACCCATGCTACTTTGGCAAGATATAGCAGATAACAGTAAAAAGATACAAGTGGCGCTTAATTTAAATAGGTGAAAGCTGCTGTATAGTGCTGTGTGTCACTGCCCTTAAGCCTAAGCAAGGTAGGAAAAAATAAAAAATCAGAGGGATACAGCGCATATATCTCTACTAGTACTCAATAAATATATAACCGTCAATATTATAACTATAATCAGAATATGTATATAACTTTATAGTTATATGTGGGCTTCAATAAGTAAATAATTCAGGAAAACGGCACTAAAGTTAGAAAATTTATTTACTAAAACAATTAAGTTAAGTTAAATAAAAAACAAAAAGACACAACTACTTTAGTAACGGACCCTGTTTCAACACAAGTGGTTAGTTCCTCTGGATAGATGAATGTGTTTTGTTATAGTTCACCCCGGGTGGCCAGGACCGGGGTTAATCCACGTGTATCACAAATTGCCTGTGAGGCGACCGCAGTACTAACCACCTGGTACGGATCACTGAGCCGGAACCTGCAGAGGGAAGTGGAGCACGAGCCCTTATATTCTGTATGCCGGTGGGAGCTCTGGACAAGTTCCACACCGACTGGAGAAGAACACGGACACACACACACCCTAACCAACAAGCGGTACGTGATTTGATGCATTATTGAATTCTCATATTGCTACAGTGTATTTCAAACGAAGCACCCACATTGCTACGGATATATCCACACAGAACTGTCTTAACCCCGGTCCTGGCCACCCGGGGTGAACTATAACAAAACACATTCATCTATCCAGAGGAACTAACCACTTGTATTGAAATCTTTTTATAAGCAGGGTCCGTTACTAAAGTAGTTGTGTCTTTTTGTTTTTTATACATCTTAATTGTTTTAGTAAATAAATTTTCTAACTTTAGTGCCGTTTTCCTGAATTATTTACTTATTGAAGCCCACATATAACTATAAAGTTATATACATATTCTGATTATAGTCATAATATTGACGGTTATATATTTATTGAGTACTAGTAGTGATATATGTGCTGTATCCCTCTGATTTAAGATATAGGAGATGAACTATGAAGTAGAATATACTGAGGCTCCTCACCTGCAGTTTACATCAGACAGTGGTACTACTGATTGGACAGGATGAAAGTAAAATCTATGACATGTATATGCACAAGGATCCTCCTGGTTTCCAAGAGCAATATAAACAATATGTTGGCACAGATATATTTGGAAACTTAATTAGAGGACAGACAGAAGGAAAGAATTTATAAAACCTACAATGTATAAAAGCCAATGTTTGATGGTTTTAATATATTCTTCTGTCAATGTACTCACAAACAAATTCTGCCTGTAAATGTATATATGTGAATGTATCAGGATGGCACCTTGGTATGCAATGCCTATAGTTTATTAATTTTTTTTTTTCATTTGGTTGCATTTGGTTTTGTTTTATTATGTATATATGTAAAAAACAAAACACCAAAATAAACTTTTCTACAGAAAAAAATTGCTATGTCATCCAAGGTGCTGTACCTAAAGCACCATACATATGCCCTTTTATCTGTACAAGTCTTTCTCTAAATAACAGTAGGTTTCAGCTCTGCATCATATAATGCATTTGTTGAGACCATGTATTTTGAGGACACATATGGAGTACCTGAAGTTTTATCTGAACTTCTTTATTCATCTTTTTTTTAATGTTTGAAATATAAACAAAAGTAATTACATAAATATTGGTTTTTAAACTAATAAAATCCTTAGTCCACTCCACCAAACCAAAATTTTTGTGCTCTTTTTTTCTATAGATCATGATCTCTAAATAGAGAGCATGACAGATGATATTTGAATATTTGAATAATAATTGCATGAAATATGCATCCAGTGTCCACTCATAGTTGTGTTCTTTTTACACAGTGATAGGTTACTGCTCATTCCTAATTAGGGACTGGATCCATAGAAACATAGAAAGTGACGGCAGATAAGAGACACATGGCTCATCCAGTCTGCCCATTTGTTTATTCAAAACTATACTGACCCTAGACCCTATTTACCCTCAATTTGGTTTACAATTTAGGATACCCTTATATTTATCCCAAGCATGTTAAATTGTTCTACTGTATTGGCCTCAACCACCTTAGATGGGAGGCTATTCCACTTATCTATCACCCTTTCAGT
>WWET01005538.1:41460-57774 GCA_011038615.1 Limnodynastes dumerilii | reverse complement strand
TTATCACAAAGGGAGATGTACTGGATATACCAGCTGAATACCCTAAAATCCCACGGTCTTAATGACAGCTATGAAATAGCCCCCTTTTTAGATTAAAATTCAATTTGATATCTTCCGGAATATTTTTATTTTAATCATTATTTCTTGTAAAAAATAATTCCATTATGACACACTGATCTTTTAGTTCCTAAACTCGCATAAGTACTTATATTGTTTAATTTATTATTCATTGTATTAATTTTTATGGGTCTCTATATTTTATATATTCTTTAGAAAGACCAGATTATAAGGATCCCCAGACACCGTCCCGATGTTTTTATAAATATATTTTTAGTGCTCTTTTCAGTGGTTTCTTAGACTTACTTTTATAATTTCTTTTAGAGTTGTTGGTCTTAGAGTTGTCTTCAGAGTGGTTGTAATTAATTATGTATGTATATTTCAGATTTTATATTCATATTTGTATTTATGTTTATATTTATATTTTTATATACATATATGTATGTATTGATGTGATCTTCTGAACCCTTGTGAGATATCTTTTAGAGTAATTTTTTGGAGCTCCTTTTTAGAGTTATTGGATACTAGAGTTTTTTGAGTTGTCGTAAATTAATTATTTGAGTATTTATATATGTACAAATGTCTTATATAACTATATGAGACATATTATCTACCAAATAAGCTATTTTAGTATCATATGAGAATAAGTATGGAGTATGCCCCTCTTTGTTTACTAGATCTTTTTTCCAATGCTGTCATTTTAAGGATTTTTTATATACAAATTTGAATTGCTTTAGTAAATTCAGTTTGGTTTCTTAATAGTATTTGTGAGCATTGCTAACGAAATTAATGCTAATCAGTTACTGGACTTGTTTTTGGATATTTGTTAGGTTGTGTTGAGCCGTGCGGCCTATCTTCCTATTCAGATTTTCCTTTAATAGTTTAGTTTATTATAATCTATATTTTTTTAAATGTTGATATATATGCTTCAAATAATGTTGCATTTGTAACATAGTTTTATATATTCAAAGTTTAAATAATCAAATTCATAGAATGACCCATTAATTAATTATTTCCGTATGTAGTATCTTTGTTTTAATTGTTTCCTTGTCCAATCATGTTCCCTTTGATCAAACTGATTACATTAGTCACTGATTTAAAATCTATCCTGAAGCTTACCCACAAAACTTTGTAAAATACCTGTCTAATGTAAAAAGACACTTTTGTTGCTAATTTTCACTTCTTTCCATTTTTTATTGCCTAATTGTTTCTTTTATTGTGGATTTTGATACTTAAACAAACCAAAAACGGGACACTAGCCAAGAAGAAAAGACCTACACCCGTCTTCTATGGAAGACGGACGTAGTTCTGGATCCGGCCCGATGTCCACTTCATGGGCTGAACAGGAATCTACATTTAACTATGTAGATCTGCCAGGTGGTCTTTAATGCATACATTTGCCAAACATTATAGAATTAATAAAAAAGGGAATAAAAGGAAAAATATGCGCACTTATTGGCTGCTTAGGATTACCACAAGGGTGTCTCGACCCTTAAAAATAGACTAGCAGGAAAAGGGGGTGTGGAAATACTATCAGCGCAAATAGTTATTCTCAGTGGGAAGTACCAGTACATAAGTTAAAATACCAGTAAAATATCAATAAATAAAATTAAGTAGTAAATGGTCCGATGGAGATGTTTTATAACTGAAGATCAGAAGCTTGTAGTGCTGCCCTTCCCCCAATAGGGGGCACAAAACGGGAGACAAAAATATAAAACAAGACAATTTATTAGAATGATCAACAAAAAATAAAACTTCTAAAGGTTGGAACAAAGGTTCATACCAGGGAGGTGTAAACAGCAAGAGCTATAGTGGAACTGCTTCCTGATGTTCTAAAGAAAAGGGTACCGCGAGGATCAGTTTCCACTGCTCTGGAGACCTGGTATGGATCCTGTGTTCGTCTTTGCCGCCGAGTGACGCGTTTCAAACCCGGCTGGGTTCTTTTTCAAAGACGGACTTTGAAAAAGAACCCAGCCGGGTTTGAAATGCGTCAGTCGGCGGCAAAGACTCTGCAAAGGAGGATTTAACCCTTAAGTCTGGATCTGGACTCTTTTCCTTATAGTACAATACAAGATCTTATGGACTACAAGAAGCAACTCTCACCAGAATAAACCAACCTATGGTTAAATTGAGCAGCTTTTAGTTTATAAATATTTTTTTTTACATTTGACAGATTATTCTTCTGTTTTCACTAGATTCATTGAGATTACTATATTTGACTATAACAGCACAACTATACTTTCAGGTAAGACACAGGCAATGATTAAGAAATATTAAGGTGCAATTCCCTTTGCCTATTCAAGAAACACGGAATATATACAGGTTTTGACATCAGCTAAGCAACTTTTGTGATATTTCACATCAGAAGGTACAAATGTGTGGAGCTGTTTCTAACTACATTTGTCTTTCAAACCCACTCACTTGATCTTTTTCCCAGAGCAGAGACAGCTTGTTGCCTTGAATGGCAGACTTCACAAAATACATATCTAGATCATCAATTCGGAAATTCAGATCTCCGAACCAGAACACCAAGCTGAAAGGAAGTGACAAAAAATAAATAAATGAAGTTATATATATATATATATAGCTAAAAATTGCAGTAATGGCAAACACTATCTGCTACCAGCTGTAAAATATAATAAAACACACTAGGGTCATAACAAACCATTAAAATTAAAATTTGGTGTATATTTTCAATTTTTTCATCCTATCCAATCACAGAAATATTTCATTCCTGATTCTGCTGATTCCCAAATGTATGCTGGATGCAAGAAAAAAGAAGCATAGACTCTGGAAATCTGCCTACTTTCCAGGTCACTGAATTGCCCCATAGAAGAGAATTCCCTGATGTTCAGAAGAGTAGCCAATTTTTCAAGAACTTAATACCTGATACAGCCGAGAATCGTCTGTCAGCTGTAGCAGCTGATAATCGCGCGGCATCCTTTTGTAAGGTATGCGCGATGCAGAGTGATTTGCGTGCGTCTCTGAATCAGCCCCATTGTATCAGTCTCTGCTAAATCTATATATGCTACATATGCTACTGTATGGGATTGTTAAAAGCATCCAGCATTAAAGAGAAGGTATTATATGGTCATAGTGCTCCTATTGCATGATTGGCGAGTTGGTTGTTGGTGGTGAAGAATCATCGTTTATCTGTAGGCCACTAACTACCTGTTAAATTACCTGGTAAACTACCTGTTAAAGGGAACACTTAGTGGCATATTTTGCCTATGGGCATCACTGCTAAGGGGTACCAGAGGCAGGTGGAGGGAAATTGGAGCAAAGAGACCGAGAAATAAAGAGCTTTATTATAAGGCATACAAAATGTATGTATGACACATGATTCGTCCTTAATTGAATTCAAATTTTCCCTATAACAGGTCATTATAAACCCCCAAAATATGGCTTTATATCATATACAGCCCTATTATGGGAGATAATTTGAGAGAAATAAAGAGTTTTATTATGTGGTGAATATAGATACCTATTATGGGGGTAATTTGGGCAGAAATAAGGAAATAAAGAATGTTCTCATAGGAAATGCATACTATATCTCTGAATATAGTTTTTTATTCCCCCCTATTGATGTTCAGATTTTCCCCTATAACAGGTCTCTATATTTCCTCCATAGTATTATGGGGACATATATAGCACATTTATAACCTGTTAAATTATATTATAATATTTACCCCTAAATTCAGCCCTGGGAACACTAGATTCTAGTAGGACTACATAGTTACTATCTGCTTGTCATCTTGTACACCATAGACCTGATTCACAATTAAGCGTGTTCTTAGGTGAATAAATTTAGAAAGGGATAAGACTTAAGAACGGGATGGCTCTGAATCACCTTTACGGACCTATTTCTTGAAGGTTCGTAGTGACTTAAGAATGAAGGGGCATGCCGGGAAAACTTAAGAATGAAGATAAGAAGATTGGGTGGAGGGAGCCATAATTGGGGAAATCTTGGCCCCTTTAGGCAAAAACTTTCTTAATTAGCCACCCTACACACACAACTACGAACCTAAAGATAAGGTAACTCTATGGCATTCGTAAGTCGGTTAAGAAGCTGAAAACACAGGGCGTGTGGGCATGCTACTTTTTGGGTATAAGTAAGAACCTAAATCATTCTTAAGTGTGAATACAGTCCCATGATCCTAAATCAATATTATTGCTGCTGAGAAAACTTTAGAAACACTATGATCCATACACACATGAGCACATAAATACATGCCATGATTGAGTGTTACCTTATCTCATCAATATCCTCGATGAGAGGCTTCCTTAGCAGTCATGATACTGGTAGCAGCACAATTACACTCTAGAAGTGAGGGCATCTAACACCTCTTCTGCCTATATCTAGAGTTGCTCCCATACTCTTAAATGCAGGGGACTGGATCCAGACTAAATAGTTGGACCTGTGTTCAGCTCGCTGCTGAATTTCAATCATTCAGTAAGGGTTGGCTAAGCCCTTACATACGATCTACATTTACACATCAGCCACATATTAAGTGGGGTTGGTGCATAAATGTTAAGATAGGGTCCTGCACATGGAAAGGCATAAGTGTAAGGGTGTGTTCTCCCCTTGCACTTATAATGCAAATAAGGCTCACGCAGAAATCCCATTAAATCAGGATCGGTCCAGAATCAGTAATATGATAGTGTACATGAATTTGACCAGATTTGCATAAGATTCAGAGACACTATTCTGCCTGCATAATAGCGATTTCCCTGTTAGCTTTCTAATTTGCTTGTGTTGACACACCATGTTGCCTTGAATGACCTGTTGACAATTCGGAGCGTAAAAGACATTTTGCTATAAAACTTGTGAGATGTAATTTACTGAATCTATAGTACTAGCGGTTTATATGACAGGCAGGCACTATGGACCGTATTCACAAATCCGTTTTCACGTGCAGTTGCGTGCGTATTTTTAGGTACGTTTTAACTGTGCACGCATAGTAACTTTATGTACGTAAGTTACGCTGAATATACGCTCGTAAGTGCTTTAGGCATGAACATGTGAATGGCACTTGGGGACATACGTACGGATGGGTGGCGTAGAAATACTTATTTAAAAATTTACATGAAAGTGGGTGGGGGGAAGGCATTCAAATGAACGCTTGAGGCCGGAAGACATATACGCACGTAAGCACACACTTAAAGATCACAGTGGTCTATGGAGGTGTAAGTCTACGTTTGCACGGCCGGGAGAGGGGAGTGTTGTGGGTGTTGACTTATTATGTTCGTGCGTATAATTGCATACTTTTAAAAAACGGATCTCTGAATACGACCCTATGTTAACATTTTCCTAAATAAGCAATACAAGAAACTGAATGGAGATGTATTGTGTCAGAAACATACTCATGGTCTAGGACACCATTGGCCAGAGGACCCTGGAACTGCTGAAGCTGCAAGATGCTCTCAAAATTATCCACACGCTGATCAGAATTCTCCATATGCGCAGGCAAATGACAGTTCAGAAAGCACACCATATGACCAAAAAGGGATAACCGAATACTGACTCCACCTTTGTTACCCTATAAAAGGAGGGACATATTGAACAGAAAGAGTCTATGTAAAGATATGTGTAAACCTAAACACATACACATAGTAATTTAAGATACTGACCCAGTAACCACCTAGGCCAGTCCTTGTGCAGTCGGTCTGGACGTCTCGCAGGTAAGGTAGATGAAAATACTTGGAAAACAGTAATAAGAGACAGCCTTGCATCCTAACAGAACTGACCTATGGGAATGGGATTAAACAGTGAGGAAAAAAAGCTTCTACCAGACAGTAAACACGTTCTCTTGATTTAGTTCTTCTGCAAAAAATGCATGCAACATATTTTATACTAGGACTCATCATTTAAATTGGCACCTTTTCTACAACATTCCTCCCCCAAAAATCTGAATAAGTTTAACATTCATATCACACTCATATTAAATATAGTTCACAGGTGTGGTATTTTATTTCTAAGGACCTATATTAGTTATTAAATCCAATCCAAATTTACACAGGGTCATAATGTTCAACATTTTACTCTTATAAGCATATAAAGAAATGGCTGTCAGTGTAATGCAGGTGACACAAGATGATTCAGAGCTGTGGGGAATTTAGATGCAATCAGTGCTAAAAAACAAAACACAATTTGGGTCCGGATTCACAGTTACGTAGTTTTCCTCTTACGTACATTGTTTTAGACCGCGCTTACGCAATCTAAGTACAGAAATGGTACGTAGATAGTGTAAATAAGCTACTACACATGCATAGTAGCTCAATTCTCCCAATCATTATTATCATCACCTCTGAAACAGGTGTATTTTATGTATACATGCCTATAAAGAGCTCAGCCCCATTTTGTGTGTATGCTTAAACTACGAACAGCACCTATTTGTGTGTATTCTCGGAGATTATGCAGTGTGGATAAATTGGAAAATCTGCCACTTTATTAGGACTATGCACAACTATGAATCAACCCAGCGCATGTATCTCCAGAACAACCTACTGACATGCAATGTACGGTGCTTCACTGCATATGAGAGAGCTAATGGTCTGCATGCGTGATGATCTATTTACTTGGTCTGGGAGCAGCAGCTGAGAGGGGGAGTTGTTCCACAGCAGCTATTTTGGAGGCTTTAAGGGGTATCTCCTAAGGTAAGTTGTCTCTCAATTTAGAAACATATATATGACCCAACACTGGGACTCTCATTGTTAGAGTTAGGACCACCATATGCAGAAAGGCCTTATTGGTGGCTGATCATATATTTGCGCAAATATGTGTAACGGACATTTCTGCGTTTTATTTTACGGATAGAACGGTATAGTCTGTTACTGGGTAATGACAGTGTTCGGGGGATTTTTTTTCCTTTGTTTCTGTGGCTAGCAGATTACCCCCTGCCTTTCATGCATCTGCTTGCATTTACCTATAAATTGATTTGATCAACTTCCACTTTGTGTGTATACTACTTGGTAAAATAATAATATTTTCCTGTTGTTGTCTAGTTGCCCTAGACAATGTGTCACTCTCCTGGTGCACTCTCCGACTCTGCCCCAAAATGTCAAAAAATAATCATTTATGTTCGCTTGGTGTGTTTTATCCCCCAAAAATATAGTATATATACAATATACAAATAGTAAAGAAGTATTCTGTATTTTATATTAGTTGATTAACCATATTCAGCTATTTAATATTGCTATCTGCAGCATTATATTGATTGATATTAAGAGATCAATTTTCAGCACAATAATTGTATATGCATAGTGTGTTTCCCAATGCAAATTAAAGCAATTAATAGAGAATAGAAGACAGACAGTGTTGCTAGTGTCCTTTGTACTACTCTCACCAGCACATAGCTGAACGGACTCAAGACATCCATGAACACCTCACTCCACTGATCTGAAAATAAAGCATCCTTCAGACGCTTATTGATCATGGAATTGACCTCTTGCAACCTGTAGAGACACAGTATGGGCAGGGTGATGTCATGATCTAACTCTCACACAGGAAAAACAAACATGCACCTCTTCCATGCTTACTGACACTGGAAGAGTGAATAGGTTCAAAAATAGTTCTTACCCAATTACAAACATATCAGTCTTGCCATCTCCAGCATTAAGGCAGAGCAGGGAGGTGAGATCTTCAGGTGGCACAGAACAGCCGACATTCCATGTTATGACATAGATCCTATGGAAGGACACACCAGATAGAATCCATAATATGACGTAAAATGTAGATCATTAGATAGTATTGCCTTTAATCTGTTATGACAGAAAGTCACCTGTGTTCTGTTGTTTAGAATGTTACATGATGCTGTGAAAATGCTGTAAATGGATTTGCCAATGTCTTTGTATATATAATAAATGTATTTTACTGTATGGCCTGTAATTCTGTACTAACATTAAACAACAGAAACACATAATTTAACAATGATGAAAATTCAATCGCCACCTAATTTACAACACTAGTAACAGATGCAATACATTTATGTACATGAAATCTATTGATGAGTACAAGACAAATAAACAACAAAACAAATAAAGGCCTCGATAATCCTCTGCATCAGTGGTTCCCAAATTATGTGCCACTGCACCCTTTCATTGGGGTTCTGGCTGGTCAGAGCATGGGAGCTGTAAGAGTAGCTCAGCCTCTCTCCCTGCAGCTCCTTGTGGCTTTTGCTGGGTAATAACAAGAGAGAGAAGCCAAGCTACGCTGACAATGTGACCTTTCACCTCTCTCCCAGTCACTGTATTACTAGCCAGTGTGCCATGAAGAGTCCCAGAATCCAACCAGATGAAAGAAAGCAGAAGAAAAGTCAGAAAAGCGTAAGTTAATAGATAAAAAAAAAAATTACTCTTTTGTTTACTGTATTGCTACTATGAAGCACCTATGACATTATTTACACAAACAGCTCTCACATAGTATAAGATCATATTCTGAAATACTAGCAAGCACTATTCTGGAGCAGTAAAGCTGCTTAGGGCACTGGGATCTGTATATGCACAAGTAGATATACATTATAGGCACCATACCAACAGTGGTTGACATACAATAAACAAATTCCAGGTTGATGTTGCCTGTCAAAGCAGTGTAAATCATAGTGTCCCATGCATCACAACTATTTTCACAATGTATTAAAAAAAATATAAGAAACAAAAAAAAAAGAAAACTCATAAGATAAGAATGAAAGGGAAAGTGAGGGACAAGAGAAAGACCAAAAGCTAAAGTGTGGAATTTCAATTGTGAGAAATGATAGAATTCAGGCTAATTAAAGTTAGTATTTACATATAAAGGAAGCAAATTGGTGCACCCCACCAAAACTTTGAACTGCAAATGGAGGCAAAGTAAGAATTAAAGATTAGTGGTGATGAGTTCTAGTTCAAGTTTAAATTGCACAAAATAAGTAAAGCTGTATGCATTTTTATTTGAATTAGCACTGATCAAATAAATATCAACAATGTTTGCCCCAAATGCTGATCAATAAACGTGCGATTTAGCCTAAATTCCAAAACATTTAGATGTAGATTAAAGCTGGCCATACACTACAGTGATTATTGGCCCAATTAAGGTTGCTTCACAGGAAGGGAGGTGAGTGGGGGGAATAGGCAGCCTAGATGTGCCAAGCGGTTCTTTATCTGCCGTCAAATTCTATGTTTCTACATGAGATAGCATACACTCATGTACGGATCCGGTGGGAGTCCCCGGCACGAATCTGCATGGAACAATGGGTGACTGGGCGATGAAATGCTTAAGTAACCCGTGATTGCCTGTCTGTTGATGAACAGCAACTCCCAGCACGCACAGTGTGCCAGGAAAGTGCCCTGACATCTTATATGTTACATAGGCATGAATGTGGACAATTAGGGAATGCAAGTTACAGTCATATTGAGGCTTACAGCTGCCAACCTCTCTCTAATGCAGCATTATGTCCCCATACAAGACCCTCAACATCTCTCAGCTGAGAAAGGCTGGTGCTCAGCCAAAGGAGCAGTGCCAGTACTCAGTGACAAGCAAACCAGATACAAATATATACACAGAACGGGCTGGATCCAGAACTAATAAAGTCAGGGGACTTACACAAGTCCTTTGTGTAAGTCCAATGACAAGTTGCATCAGCACATGCGAAGGCAGATGTAACACAGACATGCCTTCTACCTTGCGGAACTCAGCTCCGTACGCTAGATGTTGGTCCAGGGGCGGGGAACAGCATTTACATATGGATTGATGAAGGGACAGACGCTGATCCTTGCGTAGAAGTTAAGGTAAGGTTCTGGACGCGCAAGAGTTCAGGACACCTTCTGAAAGAGGGGAGTGATAGGGGTGTGCTCTCCAGAGCTGTAACTAGGGGTATGCTATAGGGGCATTCAGCCAGGGTGCAAAGTCATAGTGGGTGCTAGTAAGTTCATTTTTAAGGTTAAATTGGTTATTAATTCAAGGTTGGGGGCGCCATTTCTCCTTTTTGCACTCTGGTGCACTCACCTCTTCTGTAATTGTAGACCCCTGCACATACGAAAAGCTGGCCCAATGTTCTATTCATCAAAAGTCCAATATTATAATGCTAAAAATAAAATCCTATAAATACTATGTCTCTCTCTCTGGCCCGGATTCACAACCCCGTACGTCTTCCACATACGTCCTTAATTTCCCGATAGCTACTGCGCATGCGTAGTAACTATTTTACGTAATCTACGTATCATTTCGTTACATAGATAGTATATATACGATCTTTAAAGAGACTTGGGGACCTCTGACGGGGGTGAGCTCTCAATTTAAAAATACATGATATATGACCCAAAGTTGAGACTCTAACAGTTTAAGAGTTAGGACCAAAACAGAGAAAGAAGCATTGTAAGTGGCTGGTGGCTTATTATATATTTGCAAGTTATTCCACCAGCATATAAAATCACAGATAAGGATATCACCAGCATATGTCATCCAGCTCTTGGCTGTGAGGTTTGCCTTGCAGGTATCAGTGAGGTGCCTCTACGCGTTTCATCCATGAGGGACATCGTCAGGAGGTGACGAAGTCCCCCGTAGATGAAACATGTAGAGGCACCTAATACTTGCAAGGCAAACCTCAAAACTGGGAGCCGGATGACATATGCTGGTGATAGCCTTATCTGTGATTTTATAATACTAAGAATCCCTATGGATACTGCCATGGTCTGGCACTTTCCTTCCTGGAGATTTAGAATGCATTTGTAGTTTACGGTTATTAGCTAACAAACAAATTTTACAAAGCTATCTCTATCCTGTATTTCCTCCCTCTCCTTATTCCAGAGTTATGCAGCATAGAAATACTCCTCTTTAATACACAGCTTTTAAAATGATACTTCAGAAAGTAAATATTCTGATTACCATTTTAGGTATACTGGAAACGTCACCCAAAACATTGCATGGTGTAAATAAAATTGGAAAGCATAAAAATAATTGTAAAACTATGAATGTTTTATAATACAAACTAATTTGTTAACTTAGTTAGTACAGGGTTATATTGATTCTATTGTTATTCAGAATAGTTATTAAGCATTTTAGTTTTTACCTAAAATCTTCTCCAGCTGTGTTCTGTTCATTTCCTCCCCATGCCTCACTGAATGGGGATCTGTCTGTCTCTACTTGTGCTGGATAAGTTCCTTCATACCTCACACGCTGCTCCTCAGATCTATTGGGATGTGTTGGGGGGTGAGATCTGCTGATTTGTGGTGAGCCTCTGGGACTAGGAACTGGAGAACGCCGAGGTGAGGAAGGAGGTGGAGACAGTGGTCTGTACTGATGAGTTGGAGATAAAAGACCCGGACAGGATCCCTCAGGTTGAGATCTGCCAGTCTCATTGTTGGGACTGAGTGGAGACCCTACGGGATGGAGTCTCAAGGAACCTTCTGGTTGTGATCGGTCAGGAGCAGACGAGCCAATGGGCACTAGAGGGCGGACAGACAGATGTCCTCCAGGAAGCGGAATCTGTGAGCCACTGGAACCTTCAGGTTGAGATCTACCGGATCCTGCAGGACTGAGTCGAGGAGAGTTCAAAGATATAGGTCTTGAGGGTAGCTCTGGTGAAGGTGGAGCCACAAATACGCACTCACTTTCCTTGAGCATAAAATAAAAACAAAACATGTAAATATGCATTTTGTCACAATTGTAAGAAAAAAATTAAGAGGAAATGACTGACTTCATAAAGAAAGTACATTATAAAGCCATACATTATTTAATTGTATCCAGTATGCTTACAGAAACTACAGCATGTCACAATTTTAGAGAAATAAGAAAGTTTACAGAATAAATTAAATATTGAGAAAAAGTTATATGAATGGCATGCCACTTACACAGTAGAAACCACATACATAATATTGTTGTTAACTTTACCCATCACACTGTGTTTAACACAGCAAGGGGCATATAACTACAGCATTGCTCTCCTTATCTGAGTCACATTTGTCCTTTGCAAATAATGTTTCTAAAAATAAACTTTCAGTTTTCATACTGGTATGAACCAGTGCCATATAATACAGAACATGGGGGAAGTGTGAGAAGGTGAAGGAACTCAGCAATAGAAATAAACAGAATTAGGAGACAAAAAAGTATAAATAAATAAAAACCTGTGTAATGGGAAGAGAACATGCCATGACTGTGAAAATCAGCACTGGTTGTTAATATTTATCACTGTAGTGGTGCGGAATGTTCAGGAATATAGGAAACAGTTAATCAATAAATTACAACAAATTGCACACATAAATGTACACTTGAATTTAAGCAGTGTTAAAATTGATGTTTAATACATTATCAGCACCAACAGTCTGTCCAAGGTCAGCGTCTGTTGATGTGCATATAATATGCATAAACATGTAACTCACCACCAGCATCCTCTTTAGCTTGCCCATGACTTATAATAGATCCAGATGCTGACTGAACGATTTTTTTTATTTTGAACGCAGTCAGTGTGCACTTTCTAAATGTGATGAATATATACATTACTTATGTGTCTGCGGTTAGCCCTAGTAATAATGCATGGCTTGTGCAGCAGCCTGTAATTCTAGCATGATTATATTCCTCTACTGGCTTCCATTCTATATTAGCAGCTACTGTATATTTATTTTCTCTTTTACTGCATCATGCAACCTATAACATGTGACTGGGTGTGCCCGTTGTTACCTGTGTGCCAGCATCATGTGCCCTGTGTGTCCTCCCGCGGCACCTGTGCTCTGCCATAGCTGCTCAGCAGATGCCCTCCTCCTTCCTCCTCTCCCTGGCAGCCCCTCAATAGCGGGTGACGTCAGGGTATCAACCTGCCGAGCACATTAAAGGAACAGGCAGCCTTTTCTCCTGACCTGGGCTTGGTACGTCTACAGCGGCAATTAGCAACATGCTGTTCTCTCCAGCCCTGTAAATCATTAACACGGCAGATCGTTACACTCGGTTGCAGTAGTCATCCGGGTAAAAACGTTTAAACGTGGGCACCAAGGACGACCGAGCCCTCACCTGTCATGAAGAGCTGATGCCTACTGTATACTAGTGCCCTGGGTGGATACTGCCAGTACAGGAAGAGAAGAATAAACGAGGAAACTAGACATTTACCCATAAATCTTTACTTTATCCGCATACAATAAATCTCTCATAGAAAACTAGCGCGTCAGTTCCATTAATCATCCCATATTCCAGGGCAGGTAGGTGGTTCAGTTGAACACTTTCGCTTGGCTAAGGAGTGGGGTGCTTGGAAATCAGGTCAGTATGCTTGATTGTGTGTGGTTACATTCATGGGACCAGCCTACTCGTGTCCTGTCACTTTGCTTATTTATTAGCTCTGTGTTTTAGGTTCAATAATAGTTGGAGGAATGCCTTGATCAGCACTGCTCTGCTTATGAAGCAAGAGCTCGGAACCATAGCTAGATATTTTGATGCCCTGTGCACCCTTTACAAATGCAGATCCTTTTACTTAATATATAAACGTGCCTACGTTGCACGTATTACAAATTACACCCACTCAGTTACATCACTCCCCCTGGTCCCTACACTACATATTATATCCCCAGAGTCACAGAACTCTCCCTACATAACATAATATACCCCACAATCACACCACTCTCCCTACATAACATAATATACCCCACATTCACACCACTCTCCCTATATAACATAATATACCCCACAATCATACCACACTCCCTACATAACATATACCCCACAATCACATCACTCTCCCTACATAACATAATATACCCCACAATCACACCACTCTCCCTACATAACATAATATACCCCACAATCACACCACTCTCCCTACATAACATAATATACCCCACAATCACACCACTCTCCCTACATAACATAATGTCAGCATCATTCAGTGAGCAGAGAGCGTGCCATAGAGATGAGAAGAAGAAGAGCTTCAGCAGGGTATATTTGCAAGTGGAAGGGAGGGTACACCTAGGGGAGAGGGGGGTGCCAATGGGAGGGCTAAATTATTGTCCCCCCCCCAACAAAAAATGTTATGACGCCCCTGGAGAGGATGCTAGAATGATCGGAGCCTAGATTTACTAAACCTGCGGAAAAGTGGGGAAGTTGCTCTGAGCAACCAATCAGATTCTAGCTGAATTTCTCTAGTATGTAACAGGAAAGAGAGAGCTAGAGTCTGATTGGTTGCTATGGGAAATATCTCCACTTTTCCCTTTCCGCTGTTTACTAAATCTAGCCCCAGGAGACTAAAGGGAAAAAGGTTTCAAAGAATAGAGATTCAGTTTACTTAGAAAGAAAGAGAAATGACAGCAGAAAAAAACTTGGAGGTGAGGGTGCGGTATAGGTTTAATATGAATAAATACATTTATTTGCACTTTTGCCAGCAGGATTAAGTATTATGGCTTTAGTGCAGTGAACACTTATTTTATATTTAGAAAACCTTTCAACTCAACTCATACTGTTCTATTAAAATTGTAATGTATTTGAGTTCTTCAGCTCTTTACCTATATAGCAGTATTACACAGAAATTATGTGAAGAACTGATAAATACAAATATATAATAATTGGGCTTTGTTTTAAACCTAAAAAAGGTAAATTTAGAAGCGTGTTAAGAGACATTCCCTTGCTTGGCAGCTAAAGTGCAACAGCAATCACACGCATGATTGTGACAATCAGCAGTAGCAGCTACTTTTTCTGATTGGCTACAATCTATGGGCTCTATTTACTAAGATTAGCAAACTGAGCGCTAATTTTAGCCAGGCTTGCTGCATCTCACCTTGCAATATCAAGCCCCAAGTTTACAAATACTCCACTCTCTGGCGAGGTCCCACAATGGTCAGTGAGCCTTTTGGGACTTGTAAAATTTAAAGTCCCAAAAGGCAAAAACGCTGCGCATGCGCCAGGATTCAGGTAAGTTTAAACACTCTTAGATATGGGACTAGATTTATTAAACTGCGAAAAAAGGAAAAGTGGAGATGTTATCCTTAGCAACCAATTAGATTCTAGCTCTTACTTTCCTATTGCATACTAGAGAATGTCAGCTAGAATCTGATTACCGTATTTTTCGCTTCATAAGACGCACTTTTTCCCCCCAAAAAAGTGGAGGAAAAAGTGTGTGCTTGTTATGGAGCGAATACTGCTAGTGCACGTCCGAGGCGCCTCGGATGACGTCACGTCATTCGGCGCCGGACGCAGTGCGGAGGAAGGAGCGAGGGAACACCGCAAAGGTAAGAAAGTAAGAGTTGGGGGAGCTGGGCACTTGAATTAAATACTGGGGGGAGCTGAACTGATGATGGGACTACTAGGGGGGGAGCTGGACTGATGATGGGACTACTAGGGGGGAGCTGGACTGATGATGGGACTACTATGGGGGGAGTTGGACAGATGAGGGGACTACTAGGGGGGAGCTGGACAGATGATGGGACTACTGGGGGGAGCTGGACAGATGTAGGGACTACTAGGGGGAGCTGGACACATGATGGGACTACTAGTTGGGGAGCTGGACACATGATGGGAATACATTCAATGGCTGGGCTTGTCTGAGATACTATGCATGCTGGCTGCAGGGGGCACAATTCATTAAAAAAATATATGTTTTTTCCTGTTTTCCACCTCTAAAAACTAGGTGCGTCTTATGGTCAGGTGCGTCTTATGGAACGAAAAATATGGTAGTTGCTATGGGCAACATCTCCACTTTTCCAAACTTGCAGCTTAGTAAATCTGACCGAAAATGGTGAATTGCGTGTTTGTGAGCTGAAGTTCAGTTAGAGTAGACAGGGATTGTTGTTAGCTAGTGGCTAGACAGGTGTAGAATTTATTTTCATGGTTTCTATTTTGTTTGCTGACTTTTAATAGCTGTCAGGCATGCAAGGGGCGGAACTTGATGCAATTTATGCAAATCGCATCATTAAGCCCCACCTCTTGACCATTATTTACCCCTTTTTTTTAGCCTTAACAGGGATGGAGCGGGGCTTGATAGCGCAAAATGCGTCATCAAGTCCATCCCTGTCCCTAGCAACACTAGGATACGGGAGAGAACACTAGGATACGGGATTTTGACTGTGGTTACCTTGGAAACTGCAACTTTCTCTCCCAATCTTGTGTCATGTGGTGGAGAATGCGAGCAACTCTCTGAGGAGCAGTGAGAAATCTGTAAAGAGCAGATCTCTGTGTAAAGAGCAAGGCACTGAGCAGCAGTGAGAAGTCTGCAAAGAGCAGATCTGTGTGTAAAGAGTAAGGTCTTGTGCAGCAAGGAAATTGAGCAATGGTATTGAAGAAGTCTGCAAGGAGCAGATAGCTGTGTGTGT
>WWET01005538.1:13626-34638 GCA_011038615.1 Limnodynastes dumerilii | reverse complement strand
GAGATGAGATCCTCAGACCCCTTGTGAGATCATATGCTGGTGCGGTTGGCCCTGGGTTCCTCCTAATGCAAGACAATGCTAGACCTCATGTGGCTGGAGTGTGTCAGCAGTTCCTGCAAGATGAAGGCATTGATGCTATGGACTGGCCCACCCGTTCCCTAGACCTGAATCCAATTGAGCACATCTGGGACATCATGTCTCGCTCCATCCACCAACGCCACATTGCACTACAGACTGTCCAGGAGTTGGCGGATGCTTTAGTCCAGGTCTGGGAGGAGATCCCTCAGGAGACCATCCGCCACCTCATCATGAGCATGCCCAGGTATTGCATGGAGGCCACACACACTACTGAGCCACATTTTGACTTGTTTTAAGGACATTACATCAAAGTTGGATCAGCCTGTAGTGTGTTTAATAACACTTTTATTTTGAGGGTGACTCCAAATCTATGACTATGACTCCAAATCTATCTATCCATGGGTTAATAAATTTGATTTCCATTGATAATTTGTGTGTGATTTTGTTGTCAGCACATTCAACTATGTAAAGAACAAAGTATTTAATAAGAATATTTCATTCATTCAGATCTAGGATGTTATTTTAGTGTTCTTATACCCCTTATTTACCCCTCATGTACTTTACAGTGTGTACTATAAATAGTAAGCCTTCTCCAAATCTCTTCCCCAGTATCTTCTAAGCAATATCACCTTTATTTCTTACAATGTGCCTGATCCAAACCTATGCTCGGGTGCGTTTATACGATGATCATAAGCGTAAAAACAGCCATTTGTACTTACTGCGCATGCTCGGGGCAGATGCTACGCTCATGTTACGCTACGAAATTCTGAGTGTATGGGCCTTGAGCGTGCCAGCTTCGTAACAGCGCTGGAGGGGGCGTGCCTGCCATACGAAACCCATAAATACGCACAGATTGCGGGGTAAGGCATTTAAATTGTAAAATAAACTATGCAATGAGCTTACGGCCGCCCGCGGTTACCATCAGAAAAGTTAGGGTAGGGTTTGTTCTGCGTAAGAAGGCTAAACTAAGTACGACCAAGGGGGAGTGCATCGTAGGTACACTGGCGTAAATACGCTACGCACATGAGTGTAGGTCTGGATCAGGCCCAATGAGCCTAAAAAATTAGCTGTGTTTCCCACTTCACATTTCAATCAATGACCACTATGAGAACTGAAGACACAACTATGAATAATGATTTGTTTTTGATAAGTATCAGGTTTCTGCTTCAATGGGTCATTGCTGTCCAGTCTTGGAATATATAACATTTATTTATTAACAGGTTTTTATATAGCGCCCACAGATTACGTAGCGCTTTACAATGTTACAATCTTTATAACAATACTGGGGAATAACAGACAGACTGGGTGGGTAAGAGGGCCCTGCTCACAGGCTTACACTCTATAGGACAATGGGTTTGATACATAAGGGCAAGTGCTGTATATCACACAATGAACCAGCCAGGGTGTATGACAAAAGTGCTCAATGCTCTGTATGCTCCAGTCACACAGCAGTGTTAGTAGCAGAGATGAGGGAATTGTAGAAAAGAGAGCGTCTGGGTTTGTGTTCGTAATGTGTTAAATTGCAGAAGTGGTTGATAATATGGTATTTAATGCTTAGGGAGGTTGTGGAATTTAATAAGCTTGTCTGAAGAGATGAGTTTTAAGGGAACGCTTGAAAGATTGTAGAGTAGTGGATAGTCTTAATGGGCGAGGAAGGCTATTCCAGAGAGTGGGTGCTGCCCGGGAGAAGTCTTGCAACCTTAAATCTGAGCATTTATGAGGTACAGAGGTGAGTTGTAGATCTTGTGATGATCTGAGAGAACGTGCTGGGATATATCTTGAGACAAGTGAGGAAATGTATGCAGGTGCAGTGTTGCTTATGGCTTTATAGGTTAGCAAGAGGATTTTGTATTTGATTCTGTATTTTACAGGCATCCAATGTAGAGACTGACAGAGTGGAGTAGCTGTAGTTGAGCGTTTTGCAAGGAAGATCAGTCTCGCTGCTGCATGCAATATAGACTGTAGAGGGGCAATTTTATTTTATTTTATTTTATGCTACCTATGCAGTTTATGGAGTGGATACTGGATGCCTTTCCACCGGATTTGGTGTACAATCTTCTCCCCTTATATATATGTGATGTATATAGTGTTACGAGCCAGACTGACAGAATGATAAATGATCTAACTGGCCCAACAATAGCCATAGGTTGAAACTGTTCTAAAGACAGCTCACTTCATATGATGAAAAGGCAATTATTTTTGTGTAAATCCAGGTTGCTAGCAGCATGTGGCAATTATAGCAATGTGCAGGCATTATAAAAATCCTGCAGACACATAACTAAAACAGTAGTGATTCAGGGCTGAATGTATTTCTTTGCAGTGACAATTTGCTACAGCAGTAAGTCTAGTGTGACAAAGCTAGGATGCTCCTTTACTGCACCCATGCCTACTCCACAGAAACCTCATGTACAAATAGTCATGGCCACGTTTCAATCCTCTGCAGAGTTAGCCAGGGAGAAGTACAGATTAGTTCATTCATACACAAGGGAAATTACATCACAAGATCTCTGCAGCCTTTTCTAATATCTCTTTTATTTGGAATGATCGAGCCTTTGTGTCCGCCCCCATAAGATTCCAATTTTGTGTGTTTTATGAGGTGCTGTACTGTCTGTAATTTATACTCTGTTACCAGCAGCAGAGTAAGTTTGCCAGCTGGTCCCCCATGTTTTTATTAATGCACTTGTTTTATTATTATTTGTTGCTAACTGTAAATAGTTCTCTTTGCTATATAAATGTCTTTGTTTGTTTGTTTATTAACAGGTTTATGCATAGCACCATCAGATTACACAGCACTTTACAGGTCCCTAACACACACACACACACACACACACACACAGATATTAGGGTTAATTTATTCAGCAGCCAATTTACCTACCAGCATGTTTTTGGTGTGTGGGAGGAAACCGGAGCACCTGGAGGAAACCTACGCAGACACAGGGAAAACATACAGACTACACACAGGCCTAGTACAGGAATTGAACTCATGACTTCAGTGCTGTGAGACACAAGTGCTACTCACTGAGCCACTGTGCTGCCCTATATATATTTCATATGTCTATAGTCTCATCATTTTTGTGTTGAATCTTACTATTAAATAAAAACACATTTTGGGATATCTTAAACTTCTTGAGGTCATCAGCTACTGGAATCAATACCATAATATCTTCAGTATAATTGTCAAAATTGTTTAAGCCCTGAAAATAATGTTGGCATGGGTAATATACTGACAGATATATGTATGGCATGGTACCCCTTCATGATGCTGACATATAAAACAACAAAAGTGAAAATAAATAATAATATAGTAAACAAAATCTTTACATTGTGCTCATTCTAGACTTTCAACCAGACCTGTCCCTGCTGTTCCCTCCACCCTGTGCCCTTCCCACTGCTGGTTTGATTCCCTGATGTGTATCCGTTGTGCTCTTCATTCCTTGCCTTCCCCTTTCTGACCAACAAGTGGAAGCTTGTTTGTCAGCTATCTCTAAAGCCTGCACATAGTCAATATACAGACGGTAATAGTTTTACCATATTGTGTAAAGTAATAGGTGTTATTAATCTGCATACATTTCTCACCTAGGTGCCAGGAAAATAGCAATGCTATTGGCCTCCTTGTCCTGGTTGACCTACAATGGAATTGATTTTTATACAAACTGAGGATTTATTCATTGAATTTATGCCTCTTCCTTTATGACATCTATATGCACAACAACTTCTATTAGTCACATGCAATCTCATTGCCACTGGCAACATATGACATAGCTGCAATATATTGCAAGATATTGCATGAGTACTGAGATGTAAACACCTGAGAGACCCTAATTTTATACCTGAAAATGCAGGAGGTTGTGCAAAACATTTTAGCTTGACTTAAGGTGACTTCTGCACAGATACCTAATTTATTTTTATTTATTTTTTAACCACTTAGTCATAACTAGTATACAAGTATCCCACTATTTATAATAATATAATATTATAATTGTGTTATGAGGGAGAAATCTTCACTGACCTGTATTACTGTTTGCATATGCTTAATTTTTTTAAACCGTGACATCAATGTCAGTGCATAGTATTGGCATTCAGCTGCAACAAATAAGAAAGGAATACTGTTCATGCTCAGTCAGTATAAGCACAGAATTTCACAAAGAACACTCAGGTTTCCAATGGGTTGAGTGGAACATTTTACGCACAGGAAAAAAAGAGGGTTGTGAATAGCATCATTGCATAGTCCTTTTCCAATATCACAATAACTAAATAGTGAAGATGGTCACCCTTTGTCCTAACTTAGACCCTCCAGTATGCACAGGTGTCCAACTGAACATATCTTCAGGCTCCTGCATTAAAAAAAAAAATGTTGCAGATGTGACCAAAACTATCTTGGGCTCCGCCTCCCGCCACTCACAAGGGCCACAAACACCTTGATGTCCTTTCAGTGAAACTCTATGAAAATATGAACTTAAAGTTATATTACTATAGTGTATTATGCAGTAGCATGTTACCACTAGTCCTAGTACGCACAAAGGGCCTGATCCAGACCTACGGCCGCAAGCGATAGTACGCCGATCGTAAGCGAAAATTCGGGGGGAAAAACGCACTACGCATGTGCAGTATGACAACTTCCGGTCGTCCAAAGGACATGACCGTACAGCGAGCGTATTTTCAGCGTATTTTTCGCCCAAGGGGCGTGCGTTTTGTACGACGATAGTCTGGACGCTCGAATTACTACACAGAGGTGGGGATAGCCATTTAAATTGTACAGTATGGGCGTGCTAAGCCCCGTACGACCAACGTATCGGTACGAAAATTCGCACGGACGCTTGAAAAAGTTGCACGTACGCTGGAAAATCTTAGGGTAGGGTTCAGCCGCCGTAAGCAGGTGCAATCAATGGGAGTGTTATGGGCGTGAAAGTTTATACGCCCGGGCGAACGTACGCTACGCTCGCGGGCGATTGCGGTCGTAGGTCTGGATCAGGCCCAAAGAACGTTAGATTGTAAGCAATTCAGACTGATTTTAATTTACCTTTAATAGTAGCTTATCTTTTCTCAGACACAATTGAGATTTCATCTAAATTCCCATAAGAGCCCCTACTAAAACCAACCACCAGTTTCCAAAGCCTTGAGGAAAGCCTCAATCTACATAACAGTACAAACAGAAGAGGATCTTTACTTTTTATAAGTGAGTGCAAAAATAATCCAGCTCTTCACTATTATTTTTTTGTATGTTTATTTTGTCAGGCTGTACTGGGAAAAGTATATAAAAGATGCATGGGTGACTTTTGTGTATTTGTTTGAACATGTTTAATATTTTGTGTTTTATAAGGATATTTTCATTTGTTTATAAATTTCCAATTTAAAAAAAAAATCATATTTCCATTTATTTTATGTGAACATAATATTCAAATACTTAACTGAGTAAAATAATGGACACAATTTCTCCCATCTTATTGTTGGGTCCAGTTATTAAGTGTTGTATAGAAACTGAATGGATCAAACGATAATCGTAATACATGCAAAATCTTTCACTTTCTACAAGAACCACATTTATTATAATATAATTTCTTACAATTTACTTATCCTAAAAATCATATAAATATCGGGGTATATACTAACAGTACAGAAGAAATCTAAAATATCTTTATCACCCTCATTATCAATGAAAGTTCACCAGGGCATGTACATTGGATCTGGAACCTGCACAAATAATTATTTAAAATAATTTATAGGAGAAAAATATATAAATAAATTAAAACAATCATTTAAAGACATTTTATGACTTTAATATTAAAATATTGATTCATTTCCAGACTTAGCAGCCATTGTCATCTATATAGTGCATTTTACAACAAGCTTATCTTCTGGCATAAGTTATTTAATATAACAAGTGGGAAATTTTCAAGAAAAATCCATGTAGAGCCATGATTTAATTGCTTAACAATCCTAAATAGTCCCAAGCAGATTGTTATCTTTTGCTTTCTGAACACATGTGGCTCTGTTCCTGCAAGTTATAGCCTAGTTATACCATAGGTCTCATACATTATTAATCAGAGTATAACAATAAATCATGACAATAGCACCAACTAATCAATGCTGGACATTGACAAAATTGAAACTTTCTAAATAAAAAAGTGCATGTAATTAGTCTGCAGACACAGGACCTGATCCAGAGCTGCGCTTCCGTCTATTTTTCAGACAGAAGCGCAGCCAAAATGCCTACTGCACATGCCCAGATCGGGAGCGCGGACAGCATCCGACTGTGTCCGCATCCGACCTGGCTGCGCCTGTGGAGGAATATTTAAATGAGAAAAGAGCCGCTTTCTCATTTAAATACTGTTTCCACTGCGGTCCGCTGGCTGCTTAATTAGTCTTACACTTGCACCATCTCTTGAGATTGTGTAAAGTGTAGATACAGCTCAGCAGGGCTGAAAAAAAAAGAAAGTTAATTATACCACGTTACAATTACCAGCCCTGCAAATCCCTGAGGTTTTCAAACCCTGGAGATTTGCAGGGACACGCCGGGCTGCCCGTTCACACTGACAGAGGTGTATATATAAATGGAGAGGTGCAGCCAAGGACCAAAATGACCACTGTGTAACTACAAGGAACAAAAGAGAGTTCCGGTACTACAAACAAGCATTATATAACACTATGGGCTCTATTTACTTACTTTCCTCGTTCCCTGTGAACGAAGCTGCATCAGGGTCACTTATCATCGCAGCGAGCCTGGCAGCTTCGTTGACAGTATTTACAATACTGAAATAACAAAAAGAGGTTCAATATTCAGGCGCCAACATTACCCCCAATTGTCATATTGTACAGGAATACACAGCTTATTCAATGATGAAAATTCTTCCAATATACACAAGACAAAAGAAACAATCTATCTCCTCAGATAACCAAATATATGTCCATGAATAAAAAGTCTCTCAAACACGGTTGTAAATTAGTTCAATTCTATGCTTGCTCTTGAAATATAATCCGATTAAATTATAACGGGTGGTATCCTACTTACGAGCTTCGCCTCTTGGGCTATATGCACATCAGATGACGAGTACTTCAAAAACGTCAATCTTCCCTCGTAGTATATGATGGTTGTATTATTCACTCCGTCAGTGATTTATATAAAGACAAAAAGAACAAGCTTCCAATGGTACAATATCGTCTATAATGCACACTGAGGTATACAATCCCGTAGTCACATTATATATCTCTGACATTAGGCATATAGCAATAAGGATATACTCCTGCCAAATATCATCTGGCCTTTTCAAATTAATTTCTCCACAATCAGCACTATTAATAATATGAATTTCCTTAATGTATGAATCCACTATTAATGGATTATCCTACTCACGAATTTTGCCTCTTGAGCTGTATGCACATAAAATAGATGGTCCCTCCTGGGAAATTCTCCCGTCTCCGTATAGTCACCGGTCCGCTTGTAGATGGCAAAAAAAAAGCACCCCATAGTGTGATAACGTACGGAATATGAGCCCAAACTTGTAGATAATTATTCACTTACAATATATATCTCTTAAAAAGAATGCATACAATATTACTCCATCCTCTTGCTTATTAAGATTATTCAGCAAGACATGCAGTCTCAGAATAGCTACCAATAAAAGTATTTTCCACCATCCAGGATACAATGTTGCAACTTTCTTTATTTGTATCAATTCATACTTCTAAAACTTCAATACACACTTTCAAATTTCAAAAACAAATCCCTGAAAAGCAGGGTTCCGTGGGATGCAGCCTGAACGATCAGACCCACAGAGTAATAACCACTGGATCCAGTCGATAGATGTTACTATGAGCCCGTGAACGAACTGGTCCGTATGTTTTATTTGGGGTCTTACCTTCTAATGCTGCTCACCACCGGAATCCCCCGCACTACCACCAACGCGTTTCGGCTAGCTATGTAGACACCTTGAAAAAGACTACATAGCTAGCACGTTTTGGCGGATGCGCCTTGCGCGTCCGCTAAAACTCAGGATCAGGCTCACTATGGGTGATCAATAGACAATGTGAGCTGCTTTGAATCCTCCTTATTATCCAGGAATGTAAAACCTTGTTTACCAACCATACTGGGTAAAATATCTTGGTCTTCATGCCAAAGCATTTATATTAAGTTGCATGGCTAGTCCCTAATCTTGGGAAACCCTACAACAAATTACAACTGTACCTAGATTTGTGGTACTTAAACCTGTGACATTAAAATACCTCCAAGGGAAATATTGAATGAAACTACCAACAAGTAGATTAGTATCCAGAAATGCTATTTGGTGTTCATTTATTGGTTGATAAATATGGGTCATTTAGAACATTTGTATTATTTTGTACAATGTTTGCAACAGTAATGTGCTTTAAGTTATTTAAAGATTCAACCAAGCTCTCACCAAAACATGGCTCTCCCCCACTGACACCACCTCACCCACTGCTACGGCCTATGGAGGCCACTCCTTCTCTCACTCTCCCAGAGAGTGGCGGCACTGGCCTGCTCCTCTCGTGTAGTGCTACTGGCGTCAGCATGCCCTATCGGGCTGTTCTTTATTTATTTATATACTTCGGTCGCAGTGGCTACGGGGTAGACGAGAGAAGGGGTTAATTGTTTAGCACGCACCAACCCAATTTAAAAATAAGCTCCGACTGTTTTTTTTGTTTTTTTAAGTACGGCCAATTCAGAAGTGCGTGTTTCTTCAGAAACACGCACCTCTGAATAGCACGTTTTGGCGGATGCGCCTTGCGCGTCCGCTAAAACTCAGGATCAGGCCCACAATGGGTGATCAATAGACAATGTGAGCTGCTTTGAATCCTCCTTATTATCCAGGAATGTAAAACCTTGTTTACCAACCATACTGGGTAAAATATCTTGGTCTTCATGCCATAGCATTTATATTAAGTTGCATGGCTAGTCCCTAATCTTGGGAAACCCTACAACAAATTACAATTGTACCTAGATTTGTTGTACTTAAACCTGTGACATTAAAATACCTCCAAGGGAAATATTGCATGAAACTACCAACAAGTAGATTAGTATCCAGAAATGCTATTTGGTGTTCATTTATTGGTTGATAAATATGGGTCATTTAGAACATTTGTATTATTTTGTACAATGTTTGCAACAGTAATGTGCTTTAAGTTATTTAAAGATTCAACCAAGCTCTCACCAAAACATGGCTCTCCCCCACTGACACCACCTCACCCACTGCTACGGCCTATGGAGGCCACTCCTTCTCTCACTCTCCCAGAGAGTGGCGGCACTGGCCTGCTCCTCTCTCCCTCCTGCACTTTTTGCACTATCCCCCCTGAGCCCTCCCTCATCTTCTCTTCCTTCGAGGTCCACTCCATTCGCCTTTTCCGCCCCTAGACCTCATCTACCGGCTTCCAGGCCCTTGTTCACAGTTTTTGAGAACTTTGTTGCCTGGCTCATCCACTATCTCTCCTCTGACCTCCCTTCCATCATTCAACATCCCCGTTGATAACCCCTCCTACAACAGCACCTCTAAACTGCTCTCTATTTCCTCATCCTTTGGCCTGACTCAATGGAACACCTCCCCTACCCACACACAGGGCCATTCCCTTGACATTGTCTTCACTCACCACTGCACTCTGACAGACTTCTCTATCTCTCCTTTTCCTCTCTCTGACCACCACCTCCTCTCCCACCTCCCCACCTCCCAAATGCGTCCGCACCAGACAGAACATCAGCACCTTCGACATCCCTACCTTTTCCTCCTCCCTTGACCACCTCTTCTCCCCCCTTACCTCTCTCTTCTGCACCAACCAAGCCGCCTCTCTCTAAAATACCACCCTCTCCTCTGCCCCCTTCCTCCATCTTCCTTTGCCACTCTAACTCCCAGCCATGGCACTCTCAAGTCACACGCTTCCTCAAACAATGCTCCTGAACTGCTGAGCACCTCTGGAGTAAATCACACTCCAGTGCTGACTTTCTGCAATGTAAATTCATCTTTTCCTCTTAAGGTTCTGCCCTTGCCAAAGCGAAGCAAATTTTTTTTAAATCTCTCATCCTCTCCCAAGCATTTAACCCCTGTGTCAAACCCTCCACTAGCTTCCTGTCCATTTCAGATCTCTCTTTAAACTCCTTACCCTCATCTTTAAGGCCATCTTCTCATCTACTGCTCCCTACCTCTTATCTCCATGCACACCTCTTCCTGTCCTCTCTGTTCTGCTAACCATCGCTGTCTGACCCCCCTACTCATCACCACATCTCACTCTTGTGTCCAGGCCTTCCCCCATGCTGCACCTCTACACTGACCTCCCTTCTTCAGTTAGACCCTCCCCCACATTTCCGATCTTCAAGTGCTCATTTAAAACACATCTGTTCAGGCTAAACTCCCCTCCTCCACTTAACATCCTCACTGCATCCTACATCTATCCCTTCTTCTCCTTCCTCCCCCCTCTCCTCCGCTCATACCAGCAGTCAACTTGCTTCCCCCTTCTTATGTCTTCTGTAAATTAATTTCTCCCACTTAGTGTGTTAGATCATGTGAGTAGGACCCCCCCATCCTAGTGTTGTTCCTTTCTTCATCACTGCCTCCCTCACAGCATACCCTCTTGTCCCCCACTTCTACCCTTTTACTCCTTCCCCACCTGGTGGCTCCCTCTCAACCTCTCACTGCGCTCTATCCCCTCCTCCCTGATCTGCCAAGCTTGACACCTCACATTTTTCCTTGCTGTCTGTGCTTGCTTTATTTTATTGTATTTGATATATTGCAGCATATATATGACAGTGATAAATCACCCACATGTCTTGTTCCTAATAAACCTTTAACATAATGTAGTTAGTGATCAAGTGCAATAATTTGATTTTAAAACAATACACGAGTCAATAATATGTAACAATTCTCTCATATTCTTCTTTATTCATTAGGTTTTCTGAAGACATCTTTAACAATATAGAAAAATAATATGAATCTAGTTCCATGCAGACTTGTGTCTAAAAATATAGCCAATTTACAGATATTTTCCTAGAAGATATATCAGCTGTCTATGAATATTTTATGCCCTCATAAGTTACTTGAACTTTACCTTAACCTCTCTGTTAAATGATATATCTTATTTTATAATTTATCCCATAATATATTTAGAATTATAGGCCTTTAAAAATTCAATATATAACACGACTACTACCATAGGTGTAGCATAGATTAATGACACCCGGAGCAAATGAATGCTATGGTGCCCTCCAACCCTGTCGCCCTGTAGTGTATTGGGCCAGGGAGCAGAGTGAGCATGTTCCCTGACATTTGCTGGCTACATATTTCCTTTCCTCTGTTAAACATCTTTTTGGTCTCTCCCCTCTAATGACATACCTGCCTTCTTGTGCCCCCTCTCCAACACTCTCCCCCCTTTCTGAACCCAAGAGGCGGATTGGGAACTTAAAGTGGCCCTGGAAAAACTCTGCAAGAGTCCACATGTGGGTGGGATCAATTATAGGTTGGGTCAAATAAAAGTATAGACTGGATTAGTACAAAATAAAGAACCTTAATAAAAGCAGTGCAAATTTATGATGTGGTGCAGGGTCATGTATCACCAATTAAGTAAGTAAAAGTGTTGTTTGAAAGTGTTATGTATAGTAGTTACAAGCAAATACAACATTTACTAGTATTTTATAATTTAATAAAGAAATTTAACCTCTATACTATGCTGGTAGTCAATACTACCCAATACAGGCATCATTCTACTGACCACCACCTAAAATATACAGCATCCTAGTGACCACAACCCAATACATACAGCATCATAGTGAGATTTCTTCTAAACAGACATAATTTTAGTGATCACCACCCATTAGCACTAAACATCCTAGTTTACTTTAAATAAAAAAAAAGGGGCTGCTCAGTGGCCTCCAAGTCCTCTGGTCATTATGACCCTGCTGCACCCCCTCCATATACATTGTCTTCCTCTGTATCCCTTACATTTACACATCTCCCTCCTGTCCCCATTACATTACACGTCTCTCTCTCTAGCCACCCTCTACTAAACACCACCATTTTTGTTTTCCTTACATTACACATCTATAGACATACCACACTATATAAATCACATGTGTGGTATGTTATGGATCTGGGAATGACACATTCTTGAGAATGGCACACTATATACAGTATATAGTGTACCATTCCCAGACCCCTAATATACCCCACATATATCATTTGTGTCATTCCCAGACTCACTATATTCCCCACTTGTACAGTACATTATATGTTATAGAGTATAAAGCTCTGTGGCGCCCCTTTGGTCTGCCAGTGCCCAGAGCACAAGTTCCACCCTCACTACTCCCCTGGCTGTGACACTTGAGCACCCCCGATGTTTGTGCTACCACTAACCATATCTATGTCTTTATTTCACAGTTTTGTATAAGGCAGAGTGTTTTATTTCCAAATGCTTCCCATCAGCATGACTCAGTGAGATGTTCAGAAATCTTCAATCTGTTCCAACAGTTAGATGGCAAAATAAAAGGCTAGAAATGGGGAAGTCCAAGTTTCAGTTCTGTAAAGCAGATGGAGGAATAGATCTGTCGGATCTAAATTCATACATGAGGCAATGTTTTACTGTGTCTGACTGGCTAGTAAATAGAGACATTTATGTCAACAAACAATTGAAGCAGAAGTTACTCTCTCACCCTTTTCTCCTGCCCCATTGCTTTATTCTCCATAGGGACTTATTACCATAGCTAGAATAGTAAACCCTATACCCACTCTGGAGCACCTTCCTCCGCTCATATAGGGCTGGATTCACAACACCGTAATTTTTTTACATACGTGCCTAATTTTGCGATTCTAGCTACCACACATGTGTAGTAACTATTTTATGCTATCTACATAGCACTTCGTCACGTAGATAAAGACCGCATGGATGCAATCTATGTAACGAAATGCTACATAGATAGCGTAAAATAGTTACTACGCATGCTTAGTAGCTAGAATCGCAAAATTAGGCACATATGTAAAAAATCACGGTGTTGTGAATCCAGCCCATAATGTTTACTATGTGAAAAGAATAAATCCATCATTAATGTAGAGACCCCGCTCACTTACCTGAAATTCTAATGATCAAATGTAGGAGTGTGGGGTTTTGTTTTTGTTTTTAACTTGCAGCATGTTCTTCTTTTAAACCTTCTAGATTCTTATTTTTGACGACCTCTAGCAATACATGCAAATTGTACATTTTGGAATCAGAAAGCTCTAATTGTGATTGTCACAGCAACCAGGATGGCATCTTAAAAACTTGGACTGAATCTGTCCTTCCATTTTTAAGTACAAAAACATACTTCTAAATGTAATGTATTATTTTCTAAAGGGGTGTAGAGAAATTTACCAAAAAAATGGGGCCCATACATAGATAAGCTTGATTAAGATCCTAAGATGCACGTTATGTTGTTATTAAATTCCACAAATTATGAGCAGATATAAAGCCAGATTCTGACATAATAACGTCAGGTTGGGTGAGTATCAGTGGGCCCCCTCTCTCTCTGGTCCTGGGACAAAATTCGGTGGGGGCCAGTCAAGTTCTTCCGCACCGAACTCATCAAACCATGTCTTTATAGTCTGCTTTGCGTACTGGGGCACAGTCATGTTGGAATAGAAAAGGGCCTTCCCCAAACTGTTGCCACAATGTTGGTAGCATAACATTGTCCAAAATGACTTGAAGCATTAAGATTGCTCTGCACTGGAGATCATGGGACTAGCCCAAACCCTGAAAAACAGCCCTATACCATTATCCCTCCTCCACCAAACTTCACAGTTGGCATAATGCAGTCAGGCAGGTAACGTTCTCCCGGCATCCGCCAACCCAGACTAACCCATCTCATTGCCAAATAGAGGTCATCACTCCACAGGTTTCCGCTGCTCCACAGTCCAGTGTCAGTGTGCTTTACACCGCTCCATCCAATACTTGGCATTGGACTTGGGCTTACATGCAGCTGCTCAGCCATGGAAACCCATTCCATTAAGCTCCTGCCACACATTTTTTGTGCTTATATTAATGCCAGTGGAAGTTCGGAACTCTTCAGCTATGTAATCAGCAGAGCGTTGGCGACCTTTACACAATATGCACCTTAGCAATCATTGACCCCACTCTGTGATTTTACGTGATTTTCCACTTAGTGGCTGACTTGCTGTTGTTCCTAAATGCTTCCACCTTCTAATAATATCACTTACAGTTGACCGTGGAATATCCTGCAGGGATATTGGAAAAGTGGCATCCTATCACAGTGTACCATGCTTGAAGTTACTGAGCTCTTCCGAACGAGCCATTTTGTGTCACAAATGTTTGCATCTGGAGACCGGTGGCCAAATGCAGAGCTCCAGACGCATTGCATATGCGCCCGGAGTTTACCGATGTGTTACTGCGCATGCGCAGTAATTTACTAAACGCCATCTACGTTTCTTTTTGCAATGTAGATTGCGTATACGTGGTCTTAAAGATTGCATATGAGCCCGGAGCTCTGCATACCGCCCTGCATGGCTGGGTGCTTTATTTTATACACCTCTGGCAACAGGTCTGACTAAAACACCAAAATGTAATTCCTAACAGATGTGATCAAAGGGCAAAACAGGTACAAGTGTACAACTCGGCTAAACCACTTTTCCACATAGAACTCACATAGCTTTATGTTTATTCCATAAAGTATAGTTGAGCTAAGAAACTTCACCTCTCAATTCTTATTCTCGCCCCCTAGTGTGTTTTTTTTAAACTGTGTTTATTGGTTTTATAGCAATGTTAATAACAGCAATTTTGAACATATCAGAAGCAGTTGCATGATACATCAAAGATCCACATAGTAAAATGTTTGTATCAGAAACCACAAAACAGATAGCTGTCAAAAATTACAATGAAAAGTAACTACAGTTGCGACAACATTTCTTTGCTTCTTATTATGCTGCGCTAACATTGCAAAGCAAAGAATAAAGAACGTATGAAGAACAAAAGGGCAATAGGAAAGAAAAGAGAGGAGGAGAAAGGGAGAAAATAGAGACGTTTCTTTTATTATCTATAAAAATATGCGTCAGTCCACACAACCGACCCCCCTAGAGGAACCTACCAATTCATAAATTAATCTAAAGCAGGTGCTAGAAAGGTATGGGAAAATCTCACAGAGGCACCCCAGCACTCTTGGGTTTGGAAAAGTGGAGATGTTGCCCAGAAAATGTTAGCTAGAATCTGATTGGTTGCTATGGGCAACATCTCCACTTTTCCAAACGTGCAGCTTAGTAAATCTAGCCCTTTCAATTAACCAGCAATTAACCATGACATTCTGGGGCTGATTCAGAGATGGACTTACACCTTTTTTTAGGTGCAAGTGTACAGCTCGGCGAAACCATTTTTCAAAGTAAGGGGTGTTAATGAATTTTAAAAAATTTGCATGCAGGGAAAATACATTACTTTTACACATATAACTAAAATACTGCATAGCTTTATGTTTATTCTATAAGGTCTACACTTGCACCTAAAAAAAAGGTGGAAGTGCAACTCTGAATCAGCCCCTCTATCTTTAAAACATAAGTTATGATAGATAGATAGATAGATAGATAGATAGATAGATAGATAGATATGTGTAGGAGAACGGCACTCCACAACTAACAAAGGCAAACTTGCTGAGGTGCAATCAGGATGCAAAGATAGGAGAATGTGGAAGTCATGCACTCATCAGATGGTAGCTTTGCAAAAGATATGCTGTTTTTTAGAAATACACCGACGTTTCAGAGGGAGAACCTCTTTCCTCGAAGAAGCTACCGTCTGATGAGTGCATGACTTACAGATTCTCATAGATAGATAGATAGATAAGTAAACAAAGTTTTAATGTCCATCCAAAAATAGTCACTGGATCTATCGGCAGCCTTTGACACTGTTGATCAACACCCTTCTGCTCCACACCCTTCACTCTCTGCCTCTCTGGCACTGTCCACTCCTTCTCTGTCTCAACCCTCAGCTCCTCTACCCTACCACTACTCTTTCCGTTGGTGTTCCCCAGGGCTCAGTTCTTGGTCCCATTCTCTTCTCGCTCTACACTTCCTCTCTGGGTGACCTCACCAGCTGCTTTGGCTTTCACTACGACCTCTATGCTGACAACACTCAAAGCTATCTCTCCTCCCCCAACCTCTCCTGTCCAAAATATCAGATTGCCATCGACCATCTCCTCGTGAATGTCCCAACGCTTTCTCTAGCTTAACATGGACAAAACTGAAATCATAGTCTTCACTTCTTCATGTATCCCCTCTACCCCTACTATCTCCATTACTATCAGCAACTCCACCATCTTCTTTTCCACCCAAGCCCACTGTCTGAATGTCATCCTTGACTCCTCATTTTCCTTTGTCCCCACATCTGTGCCCTCTCACTGTCCTGCTGTTTTCCCCTCCGCAACATAGCGCGCATCAGACCCTTCTTAACCACAGATGCCACTAAAACGCTCACTCACTCTCTCGTTATCTTCCGTCTAGACTACCATAATATTCTCCTCTCTGGCTTTCTTTTGGTCCGACTTGCTCCCCTATAATCCATAGGCCAACACTCATCTTTTTCTCCAAACGTTATGCCTCTACCTCCCCTCTCTGTCTATTTCTACACTGTCTTCTGGTTCCTTTCAGAATTCATATCAAGATACTCACCACAACTTACAAGGTTATCTCCTCAATAATCTCCATCCACACTTCCGCCTGACACTTCACTCTGCTGGTGACCGCTGCCTCAAATCCAACCTGATAACTACCTCTAACTTCTGCATTGAAAACTTCTCCTAGGCCACCCCTCTGCACTGTAACAACTGACCACAACCTATCAGGCAAGCCAACACCCTCCAGTCCTTCAAACGCTCCCTCAAAGCCCACTTCTTCAGGCTAGCTTACCCTTCCTCCACCTAAAGCTTACCTGCTGTCCCCAGCTTCATCCCTGTGTCTCCTGTTTGTTCACCCCCTCCCACTTAGCATGTTAGCTCTTATAAGCAGGAATCTCCTTCCTCCTGTCATCATCCCTCTACCTTGTCCTCATTAATTCCTACTCTACCTCTTCTTTCTCTACTATCTCTCTTCTTATTCACCCACTCCTACACACATATCCTACATCTTTATTTTCCATACATATTGTTCTGCTATTTTTGTTCTGTATCTTATTTTTGTATTGTACTTATATTGTATTCCTTATTTATATGAATGTGTACCCTGTCTATTAATTGTGTTGTATATGCAACTAATACCTTTGTATGGCTCTGCGGATACCGTGTGGCGCCTTATAAATACTGATGATGATACTAATAATAATAATAATATTTACCAACTTCTACTTTTAATGTAGTGCTTTAGTCATAATTTTTTTTTTTATTGCAGTAATGTTCAAAGCAATATACATCAAGACATTTGTTCACAAATATACACAATTTTTCACAAAGATATTGCAAAATACATAGGAAAACAATAATGATCCTTTAGAGAGACGTCTGAACGACTGAACAATAAAGTTGACAATATCCAAAAGCACATGGTCATTACTGTCTGTTATGGATCTCGAATATTTTTAACACCATGTGGAGTATCAGGGTTAATGGGATCTATCATGTCTGGGAATTGGCAGGTTACTTAATAATGTTCTATTTTCATACCATTTGGTGGAGCTGAAACAGGAATGAATCTGGGATTGGGTTTGTGGAGGAAGTGATGAAATATATCCCTCCCATGTATGAAACAAGTTTTTCACCGATTTTTCTTTTGTAAGGGTGGCCTCCAACCATTCCATTCGAAATAAATGAAATAATTTTTCTTTGAATAGTGTAATATTGGGGGGTCTCTCCTGTATCCAATTTTGTAGAATACATTTCTGAGCCACTGCTACAATAATGGTCAGCATTTTTTTTTCAGTTTTAGGTAATTTTATAGTAGGCTCTAGGTAACCTAAAATGGCCCATTCCGGAGTAAGTTGTACATCATCTACCAAGTGAGCAATTGAAAAGAGGCGCACCTGTTTCCAGAACCTCCGGACATAAAGACAGTCCCAGAGACAATGGAACAGTGTGGCTCTTGGTACCCCACATTTTGGACAAGTGTGCGATCCGGACAGGCCCATCGTCCCTGTATACCATCCAGCTCTAATACCATCTAGCTGTACCCCTGTATACCATCCAGCTCCAATAACATATATATATCCAATTAAGTATACAGATATATTTTACACATGCAATAGAAAATGCAGTCTCACAGAATATTTTAGGGTAGCAGAGGCACGTGTCAACAGAATATATAGAAAAAGCTGAAATGCGGCATCCCAGAAACTAAAGTTACTAAAGACTTGCGGCCCATAAATGCAGATCTAGCAGGTCACCTTATACAAAAAGCAGAGTGTCTACATTTGCACTAACGAATCCACGTCAAATGGTATACTAATTGTAATACAAACAATGCTATGATATCATGGGTTATTGTTACCAGTATTTTTTTAAAGCCCTATATACCAGGGTGAATTCCTGTTCAATGAAATTCTGCAGGACAGCAGGAGCCACCACCGATGATCTTTTAGCAATTCTCTGAGACATACAGCTACATGCCAAAAGTAAACAAAAACAATTTGTACAGTTCCACGATATCCCTGCTGGACGTTCTGGAATTTGGTGCTGTCTGTTCAGACACGCTGACGGTTGGGTACCCAAAAGGAAGGCAAATAGCATAAACAAGCAACTGCGAACTAGAAGTCCTCAAAAACAGTAGCGTTGGTAGCTAGGGAGAACAACGCAGTAGGAAAATCCCCGAAAATAGCACCCTGGAAGAGTGAGATATTGAGGTGCTGCCTATTCAGGCACGCTGACATCCTCCACTGAGGCCTGCCTGGAATATCTGGTGTGTGACTTGAGAAGGTTAAAGTGGAGCATGTGCCTCAGATGAGCTGATCCACACAAGGTTAATAATAATAAGGGTTAAGGCTTTAGTCATTTTAATTGCATTAAGTCTCTGAGGACATTTGCTCTTTTGCTAACTTGTGGAAGGTCCTCAGATTGAGTGTAGAGTTTTCCACCTGCTGTTCACAGCACACAATAGTCCTGCTTTTTTTATGCACATGACACTGCCTAGATGCTCCCAGAGCTGAGCTGCTTGGCAAGGGCAGGATTACTTTTCTGTACCCACAGAAATGCAGGTAGAGTCTGTAAATGTAGGTATAAAAGTTACCAACTAATTGACTTATTCTTACTTATATAAGTCTTAATTTGGGGTCCTGTAGCAGGGCACAATGATGATGTGACATGTTCATGGAGGTTTTTGTCCAGTGTACTTCAGACCATCAGATTCCGATGCTTCCACAGGTATCCAGGGTGCTGTAGAGGTTAGGAGTGGTTGTCCTTAGGTTACTGCTTAGTTAAGATCTTCTGGAACCAGTGTTTTTTTCGTTACCACTCTTTAGGTTGTGTAGTTTGAAGACATGGCTAAAGAGCCCCTGATCTTTGGGTTTTTCTCGCATTAGGTGTTGAAGACCATGACAAAATTCAGAAAACTTTCCTCTTCAGCATATTATTCTCAGAAATGGAAGCCATATCTTCTCCACATTCCAGGTTTGCTTTGGCCCCTTCATTCATACAGGTCTTGATAACTCTTTCCATCTACTCTGTCCCTATCGCTTCAGTTTGTATTACCCCTGTTTTGTTTGTGCGATATGATTTCTGCAAACGTAGTTTACTGGTATCATTGGATCAGTTTAAATAATCATTTAGCTCATATTCAGTCGGCTACACGGATGCTGGTAGGCCTGTGGATTGACCAAGTTTTTTGTTTCTATGCACAGAAATTTCAGAGCTATTTCTCCTTTAGGGGCAGCTTTGGTATGCTCTCAATGTCTGCAGTGTGCCCCAATGGGGTGACAGAGAAAAGAGAAATTTTGCTACTCACCATAAAATACATTTCTCTTAGTCCATTGGGTGACACTGTGTGCACTCCCTTTGCTCCGATCATTATGGTTGATTGGTTCTGTTTAATTACCATTTATTTTTTATGCCCTCCATTTTGGGGTTGGTTATTTAAAAAACTCAAAAACTGATGTTCTTCCCTTAGGGGAGGGGCATAGTAGGGGCAGAGCATACAGTTAACACATCAAGGGCTAGATTGACTAAGCTGCAGACAGGGCCAAAACTAGGGGTGTGCAATAGGGGCAACTGTCCAGGGTGCAATGCTTAAGGGGGCACCAGTAAGTTAATATTTAAGGTTAAATTGGCTTGAAATTCATTTTCAGGGGGCACCATTTTTCTCCTGGTGCTAAAATTTTTAGTTACTGCTCTGGCTGCAGGAAAGGAATAGTGGAGATGTTGCTTATAGCAGCCAATCAGATTCTAGCTATTATTATCCTATTACATACTAGAGAATGTCACTTAGAATCTGATTGGTTGCTATGGGCATCTTCATTTTTCCATTCCCACAGCTTAGTAAAGGCTCTATTTAAAAATTTAATTTTTGTGCAATAATGCCCTTTTCACATGAAAACGGAGGAAAATGAAAATGAAGTTAATCATATTTACAAACCATGGATCACCATGGAAAACTCCCTTTTCTACTCCTTGGCCCCTTCTTTTCAGAGTTGGCAGACGCTTTGTTATATTTATTAACCCTCAGAGCAGCATTAAAAGCTCAAACTGGAGTTATTGTTACATTTCCAGTGGTATCCCCATATAACCCCCTTTTCCTCCCTCTAATAGCTGTTATTAGGGGAAAGAAAAAGGGGGTATATATAGGGATATTTGTAAGTTTAAAATTTGTTTAATAAAATATATATATTTTTTATTATTTTTAAGAAAAAAAAAAAATATATATATATATAAGAGAATAAACAAGAAAGATAGGGGGCGCCTCGTGGTGCAGCACGTTACTTTATTAGGTACAGGTTAAAAAATGGTAAGATATACTCGTACCAGATATAGATGCAAAACAGACATGTAATATA
>WWET01005537.1:73776-91731 GCA_011038615.1 Limnodynastes dumerilii | reverse complement strand
TCCTTCTACATTGGCTACCAGGCCACGCCCCCCGTGATCATTATTTTTAGCATGGTGTTGGAAGCTAGAGGGTTTGATATATGATCTGTGTTAGTGGGCAAAGGGCTATGATACCAGGCAAGGCTTGACTGGACTGTACAAGGCAGATTTGGCTGGACTGGACTTGACCAGTACTGGATTAGACTTGATAAGCTTAGCTGGACTGGACTTGACTTGACCTGTACTGGATGTGGCCTGGACTAGACTGGACTTGATCAGGACTGTGTTACATGCTGCCAAGCATGTAATGGATGTCATGTCATGTCATTTTATGTCATGTCAATGTCATGTCATGGATGGTGACATGTAAGTTATTACCTTTGTTTGGTGTCCTGTCCCAGTGCATCTGTGGAAATCCTGCAGACCATTGCACCATGAAGAGCCTGCACATGTCTGACACCTTCAGCTGTTGCTTAGTGGGCGATGCCCTTCTCCCTGTCTTTTATGGCTTCCTGGCTGCTGTGATTGCTGGCAGGACTCCAGCCAATCATTTCACCTGTTTGGACTGCTGGCCAATCAATAGTCAGCAGTCTCTTTATAAGCTCCAGCAGTGCTATTCCTCACTGCTGGTTATAGCTCTAGTCTATGTCTAAGTCTGCTATTTTTTTCTGCCTTTTGCATTTACCTTGTGATCTCTGAGCGCCCCTGCTCCAGTTAACACTCTCTCCTTGTGTTTTCCAGTCTTATTACCCAGTGTCATCTCCTGACCCTGCCTAGCCCATTCCTCTGGTTGTGACTGTGTGTGTGTATGTGCACACCCTAGTTCATCCTATTTGTCACTCAGTGTTGTTTGTCAGAGCTAGTCCTTTCTATCTCACTTTTCTTGTTCCCGCTTTCCGATTTCCCCTGCCTTCTCTCGAGCTTTCTTCCACCTTTGCTTCCATTTCTTCTACGGGTGTCGCCTCCAGGGACCGCGACCTGCTAGGTGTCCTGCAGCTCAGTCTATCCTTACCTATCAGGGGCTCTAGTGAAAACCAGGCCCTAGTTAGACTCTGGTCGAGGTACCCATTCTCCGAAACAGACTGAACCACAAATGGACATGAACTGGAACAGGACTAGACATGACCTGGACTGCATCAGGAATGGACATTAACAGGAACAGGACTTGACCTGGACTGGACCAGGAATGGACATGAACTGGAACAGGACTTGACTTGACCTGGACTGGGCTAGAAAACTGCACACTGTTCACTGCTGACTGGGATAATCAGGCTGATTACTGCTGGCTGGTTTCGCAGGCTGATAACTGCAAGCTGAAGACTGCAGACAGAGATCTCCCAAGGAGTAAACAGCAACCAGGCACCTTGAATGACCAAGTTGTTCTGGCACTGTGGATACAGTATTCTAGGTTTAAATAGAACACCCACAACGAGGATTTTAGAGCCTGGTCATGTGATTCCTAGAGCTGGACTCTGACTGACTGGAACAAGTTATGTGATGATTCCAAGGTGGCAGCACCCATGAAATAGTCCTTGAAGCATGGTAATGGCCAGAAAGGGCAGCAGACAGATGACCCCTAGAGCTGGATTTACAAAACTTGATTTAGTTAAACTCACCGGAGATTGCCTCTATTTACTATGCAGCAATTTGTAAAATCTTTGTCAACTTGCATTAAAGACTGTCAAGAAGAAAGAGGTGAGTGCAAGTGTCGATATCCTAGAAATCAGCACTCACTGTGAATTTAAAAATCCCCCCATGTAAATAAAATAAAATGTAAAAAAAAACCCTTTTAAATGTTTAAAATGGATGTCGCTGCATGCAATTAACCCTTAGATGGCTGCAGCATCTAGTACTATAAGGCACAGCATGCCTTTGTATTGCAGGGCGTGCTGTGCCTTATAGTACCATAAGCAGCAGCATGCCAAGGTTTAATGTCATGCTGCCAATGTTGGTGGACAACATTATAAAAAAAGTTAGAAGTTCCCAATACATCAAAAAGACAAAGTAAAGTCACCCGTTACACTAGCAAAACATTTACATGGTCCGGATCCTAATAAATAAATAAATAATGCTTTCCCCAGATTGAAAAAAATAAGTAATGCATTGCCCCAAATGAAATAAATAAATAATGCTTTGCTTTGCTTCGATCCAGTGATATCCATAATATATGTGCCTCAATCCTTTAATAGTTAATACTACAAGCACCAGCATGCCCATGAATGCCAGGGCATGCTTGCACTTGAAGAACCACAAGCACCAGCATGCTCTGCCATCCAGGGCCCGCTGTGCCATGTCAGTGCCCCCAATAGTATAAAGAATAAATAGTAGGGCCGTTAAATATTTAAAATGTACATAAAAATACAGTAATGTCATAAATAAAAAGCCACTTACCTGCTCTGCTAAAGGGTTCAGTCTTGTAAGCTTTTAATCCGGGGGGGAAGGTCTTAGACAAAAAAAAAAAAGTGGCCACGTTGCAAGTTATGTCTTGCTAGCAGCACATCGCGGCGCTAATGACAGTCTACTGTCATTGGGGCATATTTATACCCTTGGCCACCGTGAGAAATCACGTTCAAACACAGCACAGCAGGCCCTGGATGAACAGGACTCTGGGAGACTAAAGTCTGGCATTCACCACTTTTATATGTGGTTTTAATTATTTTTTTTTATTGTTTCTTTTGGTGTGTTTATTAAATGTCATTTATTTCTACATTTCTCTCTTGTGTTCTCCCTACTATCTGAAATGTGAGGAAAAATGACTTCACTGAAAGGGTGATAGATAAGTGGAATATTCTCCCATCTGAGGTGGTTGAGGCCAATACAGTAGAACAATTTAAACATGCTTGGGATAAATATAAGGGTATCCTAAATTGTAAACCAAATTGAGGGTAAATAGGGTCTAGGGGCAGTATAGTTTTGAATAAACAAATGGGCAGACTAGATGGGCCATGTGGCTCTTATCTGCCATCACTTTCTATGTTTCTATGTAACCTCAGAAAATGAGCGATATAATGGTTGCACACCTACAATTAAAACAAATTTCAATTGATCAAGTTAAAAATTAAAAGTTCATTAAATGTCAGCAAAAATATAGAACAAACAATGGGATTGATTATGGTCAAAAGTGACAATTAATCAAAATTCAGATGAACAGCCAAAAAAATATAGACTTCTCTCTATATAAAAATATCACATATATGCTCAGTTAGAGATTAAAATAGAATTACATCCACCACATCTCTATGTATCACAAGTTAAATTTAACATAAAAAAAACTTGCCGCAAAACAGTATTATCATATTCCTAGTAGCTCAGCTGAAGTGGCAGCTCTAGGGGACAGCAGGCTCCCTCTTATTAATCTCAGAGCTCTAATCCACCACTTTTTCTGCCACTAAACTGGTCTTTCCAATATATTTATTACCAGGAATAGGCAGGTGCTCCTTCTTTTTTTTGTTTTATATTGAAGTTGTGATACAGACGGGGCTATGATGTAGCAAGCCCTGATTGGCACCATTTTTCAAAAGAAAAGGTGTAATAGAACACGAGGGCATGGATACAAACTGGAGGGCGGTAGATTCAAAGGAAATGTGCGGAAAAATTACTTCACTGAAAGGGTGATAGATAAGTGGAATATTCTCCCATCTGAGGTGGTTGAGGCCAATACAGTAGAACAATTTAAACATGCTTGGGATAAATATAAGGGTATCCTAAATTGTAAACCAAATTGAGGATAAATAGGGTCTAGGGTCAGTATAGTTTTCAATAAACAAATGGGCAGACTAGATGGGCCATGTGACTCTTATCTGCCGTCACTTTCTATGTTTCTATGTTACTATTACTGAGGAATCTATTGGAGAAAAATACAAGGCTCATTTCAAACTTGCCTTCCTTTGTGTCATTTACATACTATCTAAGTAATTCTGTGGAACCTATTTATGTTTATAAATGAATTCATTGATTACATTTTTAAATATTTATGCTGGTCACCCATATCTCATTTATAGGATGACATATTCACTCGCAGGATAAGCGCACCCAAAGTGTTTTTTTATTGTATCACAAACATAAACATAAACATAAACACAGCATATACAGTGGTACAACATAGTGCCACATACTTGACAGCAAGACGAAAATATAATACAATTGAAATGTCAATGCAGAGGGGGCAGAAATGAGGCTGGAGGACAGAAGGATAGAGGGCCCTGCTTGCCAGATTTTCAAATCTATGAACTATGGAGCGGATTCACACTCCAGTCCATTCCCCCGCCCTGTCCCCCTGTTTCTGTTGCCTAATAGCAGTTACGAGTGCCATAGGCAACCTTAAGCCTCTGCTTCTTAGTTGTGAATCTGGTCCTATATACAGAAGTTTGCTGTCGTTGTGATCCAAAGCTCCAGATTTACTGCTCCAGCTCGGCGGTAGATTTCCGATAGCAGATCCCTGTGCATTCCTAAGGCCCATAACAGCGAGAGGAGACCACTCCCCTTTGGGCTTAACCAAGCCCTTACTGTACATGTGTACACACTGTATTCCAGGTGAGTTCCCCCTCCTCCCCATTGGAGAGGCTTTCAGCATGGATGCCTGAATACTGAGGATCAGATCCATACTTGAAGCCTTAAGTGCATGTGATAAGGTTAGGGTTAGAGTTAAGCTGCGAGAAACACTTACCTTTCAGCGGATGACTCTTTATGACTGCAAAGGCCAGATTTACTAAGTTTTGGGATGGGAAAATTGAAGATGTTGCCCATAGCAACCAATCAGATTCTAGCTGACATTTTTTAGTATGTAATAGTAATATGTAAAGTGAGAGCTAGAATCTGATTGGTCGCTATGGGCAACATCTCCACTTTTACAAACCCGCAGCTTAGTAAATCTGGCCCACTGTCTCTCCTTCTCTCTCTTAGGAGGAACAGTTACATAGCTTCCTACTGTCTGTGTCTCCACTTTTCCTTTTCTGCAGCTTAGTAAATCTGGTCCTAGGAGTTGCTTCACTGCCATTTTCTACAATGGAGACTTTCACAAAGAAGACCATTGTACCGGCAAACCAGACTCCCAAATAAATATAAGTACAAATGTATGTGTTCAAGAAGAGCTGTGTCATGTGCGGGGATGTGTTTTGCAATGGTGCTTTCCTGTTTCAGTCCTCTGAGAGTCTCACACCGGAAACCATTGAGACACCTAGTAAAGTACAGAGTTCAGTGTTAGAATTTATTTTGTTACTGTGGCCATTAATATCATTCGCAGATTCAGAAAAGACTTCAATAAAGTCTTCCATCTCTGAAGCACTTATCACTATGACCTGTTTACTGATTCTATTCATCTTCAGTTTGTCGGGTATGTACAGAATATCCTCTCCATTTTATCTATCTGTAAAATGCAAGTATAATGTATTTTCAATTCTTTATTTAAATTATTTATTCCTCTAAGACTCAGACTTAAGTAAGTGCTTGAAATGAGTTACTCCTGGGCTAAACCATGGTGATTTCAGGGGGAGTCAAGTTAATTGTATTCTTTGCATGCAGGAATATATCTTTGAATTGCTTACTGCACACAGATACTGACCAGCATTACTATCACACTGTTATTTAGACTTGGGATAGGAAACATCACCTCTCATCTCTAATACTGTTTGCAGATGAAATATGACTCCCCTGCAATCAACATGGTTTAGCCCGGGCGTAACTAATTTCAAGCACTTACTTAAGTCTGGATGCAGCCCGAAGTCGCCACTCTAATGGGCTGCCTTTAGAAATAGAGACAGCTGAAAGTTCCTTTTCTGCTCTCTCTTTTTCGAATGGCAGCCATTTTACATTAATGAATGGGTGCGTGTGCTGATCGGCATACTCACCCTTTCGTTTTTGCCAGACCTACCGCAACCGCTGCAGACCCACTGCTGACAGTTTTGGATAGGTGAGTAACCTCTCTGGGGACTGTTAGTGTTGGGGGGAAATAGGATCAGGCTCTTAGCAAGGGAGGGTTAGGGCCATAGAAGGGGAGGGTTAGGGTCAGGCTGCAGGAAGGGGGGGACTTAGGGTTAGGCTATATAGAAGGAAGTATTAGGGTCAGGCTAGGGAGAAGGGTGGGTTAGGATCAGAATTAGGGGAAGGGTTGTGGTTAGTTTTTACATTTACCTATCAGCAGAACCATAGCTAGAAATGTTAGCGCCAGCGCAAAAAAAGAGAATGGTGCCTCCAACTCTGAAATAGTTACCGGTATAACCTTACAAATTAACTTATTGTAGCTCCACTTTGACTTTGCAGCCTGGGTGACTCCCCCTATCGCCCACCCCTAGTTACACCTCTGCCTATTGGAGAACCATTTTCAGTGCTCTGGGGATATTGTTTGATCGATTGTTATATGTCATCGAGGCATAAGCAATCGATATCCCAACCAGTTCAAAACTGGCTTGGAGAAAAGGCCCTATCGAAATAGGGTCATCTTAGCAGGGTCCCACACCCTTATTTTAAGACTCCGGTGTCGTACTCCTGTACATTGGAAGTTCCTTGATAGTCTGTACACAACAGAGAGTGCTTATCACACTCTCACTGTGCAATTTACATACACTCCCACTTCTATTCCTGCCATAGGAAAAAAAAACTCCCTCTAAAGATCTAGAGTCTGTATCTGGTGCTTGACCATGGTCCAAAAATTCAGGCTTTTATCCTTGAACACCAAAAATGACCTTTTTACAGAAACATTTTTATTTCCTTTATAGGTCAGTTCTGTGTCACTGCACAAAAATACTGTGTGCACCAGCCCCAAGGAATGGAGGCATTTGTGGGAGAAGATCTCACCCTTCCCTGCAGATTTGTTTATCCAAAAAACAAAGAAAGTGTCTCAGAAGTGACCATTATATGGAAGGCCTCCAACAGAGAATTTTGTGGTGATTCCAAACATGAATTTTACAACAGCTTAACCAATCCTCCGTCCCAGAAAAATGACAGAATTGTCCTGTTGGGAGACCCAAAAGCTCAGGATGCCTCGATAAGACTAATAAATGTAATGTCAAACGATACAAACACATATTGCTGTCGTATAATACTGAAATATGCAGATGGAAGGCGTTCCCAATATCAACACCCAAGCGGGATGCGTCTCACCGTAAGAGGTAAATGAAGACACTGGAGGTTTTTACTATAAATGCTCATAGTCCGGAGATGACACAATAACAGCACACCCCTTGGTAGCTGTAGACATATATGCAGCCAACTGCACTCTCAAAATGATGTCTTAATAAACTCATATATTCACAGAACAGGTAAAGGTAAAGCAAATATGAAAAATATATGGGCACTGATTAACACCTAAAAAGCAGAGGCTGTTAAACTGGGCATGCATAGCCAGTGTGATTATGCAATCTACATAATCCTTAGACACGTAGATTAAGTACGTGCGGTCTTTAAAGACCTATGACGGAGGATGCGGACATTCTAAATCAAAAAATGTTAACAAAATTAGTTAAACAAAAAAAATAAAAAACAACATTAAAACATTAAAATAATATTAAAAAAATACAAAACTCACCTGTCCGGGAGACGCGTCTGACTTAGAAGACTCCGGCCCCTGCATGCGCAGTGGGTTTTCATATTTGGGCTGAAATTTTCTAAGTGCCGCTGTGAAGTCTCTGCGCATGCGCGGGAATCTACGATATGAAGTGCATGCGCTGCGGGCAGAGCCCTTCGAGGGACTTCGAGGGACCTCGGCGGAGGGGTGAGTATTTGTAAATTTTAAAGGGGAAGCTGCCAGGCTCACTGCGAACACAGGCCAGCCTGGAGCAGCTTCCCTTCGGGGGAATTTTTTTTATTTGTAAATATAGCCCATAGTTTAGTAAGTAAAAGGAGGTGTTCCAGAGCAGTCTCCAGGGGACCTTAAGGGAAGCGAGTGGGTGGGGGGGTATTTAGATTAGATTGGGAGGGAGGGTAAAGCAATGTTTGTGCGTATTTTCCATCCTTAGGAGATGTAGGTGCGAATAAATGCCTATCCACACCTACGGATTTCACACTCAGGGCTATATTTACCAACTTCATTTTTAGGTGATAATGCCTGTTTTCACAGCAAAACGGACATTATCCCCTAAAAATGATGAACTTACCATTTACAATAGTGCAATCGCCATGGAAATCTGCTGTTTCCATGGCGATGCACACACACTTCATAATTCTTCGTCGGGCTGTTGATCGTAACGAGTGCCGGCACTACACTACAATTTATGATCCCTCGGTGCTGAGATTATCATTTGGCACCGAAGGTAAACATAACGTCAGGATGGCATTAGTGCCTTCATACCAGCGATCTCCCTATATTCCTCCCTTTTCCTCCCCCTAATAGCTGTTATTAGGGGGGAGGAAAAGGGGGGCATGTATGGAGACTCCGCTGACATAAAGAAGTATGCACTAATGTAAAAAATATAAAATGTTTTTTTTTTTTGTAACCAAAAAAATTAAGTAATACATTCAAAACATTAAAACCTGTAAAAAAAAAAATAAACTCACCTGTCCAGGAGACACGTCCGCATCAGTGGTTTTTCATATTGGGGCTTTAAATTTTCTAAGTCCTGCAATGTAGTCTCTGCGCATGAGCAGGACTTCGTTCATATGAAATGTGAATGAAGTGGCCTGCGATGCATGCAGAGATCATCGTGTGACCTCACCGGAGGGGTGAGTATGGGTAAATTTTAAAAGGGAAGCTGCCGTGCTCGTTGCGATCACAAGCTAGCCTGGAGCAGAAACGTTCCCAGGGGAATGAAATTAAAGGTAAATATAGCCCTAAATTGTAAATCTGGCCCATGTTTAAAAATGTTTTCTATAAAAAATAAAAAATAAAAGCTTTACCAGCCTCTTTCACAATATATCTACTTCATGTTGCAACCGGTTGTTCAAGAGACCGGCAGTTACATTAAGGACATAACTGACTTTTTAGAACAATTAAAATCTGTTAATGTTCCTAAAGGTAAATGCTTAATGTTTACTTTAGATGTTCGTAATTTAGGACACTTGTTGGTGCTCGGATGGTGCTCATCTCTACTTTTGATACATGTTTTATAATATACTGGTGATAATAAATATTTCTTTATCATTTAGATTTTGCTTTTATTTAATAAACATTGTCATCTGTTTTTTATAAATATTACTAATAAATCTCTGGACTGCGACCAGGCTTGTCCAGTTGACCGTAACCTATCTCCTAAACTGTGTCCTAGTGGATCTATCCGACATGATGTGACTTCTAAATTCCTAAAAAAAAGCTATTCATTTGTTGGTCAGTGACTGTTATGTTTTATTTGTCAGGTGAGAATGAGCTCAGGATACAGCAAGCATCTGTTATTACAGCATTCCCCGGGGACACTGTGACGCTTGTCTCTCGATTTACAACCAAGAACCAAAATATTCCCCCTGTCATTTCACACGAAGTCTGGTGGAACAGAGGGGAAGGACCAGGATGTAACAGCCTCTTCTCTAACAGCGCCCACACACTGAGGATTGGAAATATTCTATATTTAAAACTGCATCACGTTAATTCTTCACACAGCGGCCAGTATTGCTGGAGAGTACAAGTTTCAACAAGAGACATACAAGGATCTGTAAAAAAAAGATTAGAGTATGAAAATAACGTGGGAACAGAACTCCTCGTTGTAGGTTTGTATGCTCCTAAAATGGACTCTCTGGACCTATTCCTCCATCTGCAGGTTTGTATAGACAGAAAGGAGCTATGAGTCTGACCCTCCCCCTGCAGGGTGACACAGACAGAAGGAAGCTATGAGTCTGACCCTCCCCCTGCAGGGTGACACAGACAGAAGGAAGTTATTTAACTGTTCTTCTTAAGAGAGAGAGAAGGAGAGACAGTGGGCCAAATTTACTAAGCTGCGGGTTTGGAAAAGTGGTGATGTTGCCCATATCAACCAATCAGAATCTAGCTCTCACTTGCCTATTACATACTCAAAAATGTCAACTAGAATCTGATTGGTTGCTATGGACAACATCTCCTTTTTTTCAAACCCGCAGCTTAGTAAATCTGGCCCAGAGAGAGCTCTCAACCTGTTATTTTATAATCCTTATAGACACATATCTTGAAAGCTTACAGCTTTTTCTATGAGTTGTGTCTACATTAAGCTGTGGAAGATTACGATTAGTGATGGAAGTATGTAAAGAAAAAAAATTCTGAACAGGACCATTGGGCTGTAAAAAAGGAAGGCAGTGTGACAGCATCAATGGGGAATGGCGAGGTCTAGCACCACCCCCGAAGAGCAGCTGTGCTTTTTTAGAGCAGCAATAAAAATTAAGAAATTCATATTCCATGATTTATGAAGGTACTTTCTTTCCTAAAGCTTGAAATTAACAAAATTTGTTTTTATTTCATGTCCAGAACGCACAAATGATTTAGGCATCTGGCAGCCAATGGAATCAGTATTTGATAAATATGCCGTAATCGATTGCCACTTCACAGCACCGCAATATGATGACATTGTGTGGATTGGGGTGTACTGGATGGTCGGAAAGTCAAGAGAGGACTTTGCATACCACCCTGAAGAGGACTTCATACACCCAGACTACAAGGGAAAGACCCGACTGCTAAATGAGTCCAAACTTGTCCTTGAAGAGTTCCCTGGTCCAGAGAATACTACGTTCTACTGCCGTGTAGTCATTCAGTGCTGTGGACTAAAGACAGTAATCATGGAAGAAGGTTCAGGAACAAGACTGAGAATCTCCGAGGATCATGGTTTGTATATAAAGCTAAACAGGCTTCAAAGTCATTTAAATGAGTTGCGATACAGTGGGTGCTATAAAATGATCCTTTGTATACTTTTATCGCCCATATTTTAACTTATTGTCTGACTATTTCTCGTTAATGTGTATTAGAATAGTAAACTGACCTAAACATGGCTATTCCTCATGGCCAGTTGCAGTCCCTGCTGCGATGGGCTGCTTTTAGAAATAGAGACAGATGAAAGTTCCTTTTCGGCTATTTCGAATAGGCAGTCCTTTTAGAATATTTTTATATGGATGGGTGAGCATCGGAGAGGTGATTAATCTCTCCGGGGATTTTTAGTGTTAGGGGGGTTAGGTTCAGGCTCTTAGTTAGGTTAGGGTTAGGGCCATAGAAGGGGAAGGTTAGGATCATCTATATTTTCTTGGATTACAAAAGTCTTCTGAGTGCCTTTTCTCCACGTGCTGTCAGTACCCAGGTCCGCCTCTACGCGTTTCGTCACGCATACGTGACTTCATCAGGAGGTGTATATATAGTTTTAATTTTCATTTTCTACTTTGCACCTGTTTCTAATATTTATTTGTTCCTTTTTTGCAGATCCCATTTCTTCACCTCAATCTCCTCAATGTCTACAAACTGTCATAATCGTAGTTTACGGTGGGATTAAAGTATTTATTCTTCTTGTTCTGTTGTTAGGGGCTTTAATCTACATTAAAACAAAATAGTAAAGTAAATTCTCTAACACCATTTGAAACAATTACAGAGTATGGACCGGATCAAGGCTACCACAAAATGGACTTTTTTCTGCTTGTAACAAACGGAAACCGCACACATTTCACGAGTGTGTACAGTGGTCACGCAACTAATTCAACTGTAGGGCATGCTGCGGCCCATATATATGCTAGTAGGATGGGGGATACCTGCTAAAATAACAGTAAAGACATCTTAAGCTCATTGCGTCCTATCCAGATTTCCAAGTCATCTCCATTTTAAGTAAGAATGACATTTTCAGGTGGTGTCCACAGATTATTAGATAACAGTCTGTGCAGATGTGTCAGGTAGCTCAAACACTGTGCACTGATCCAGGCTTCCATCATTTTACTATTGTCAGAAACCTTAAAGTAGTGTATGGCTTGGTGCGAGGTGAGGGGTTAGCTTAGTGATCCCCTGGATGTCTGCATTTGGCAATTGTTGATGTCCATGGATCCAATAACCACAAAAAATTGGATCCAGTGCGTTGTCTTCATACCTCCCTGCTGTGTTTATACCTTAGTCTATTACCACAATTAATGACTGCTAAGCTTCAAAATACCATAACAGAGATATAGAATCTGGTTTGTTCCATAGAACAATAAATACATCACTTACACAATAAATATATCCCTATTTTAATCTTAAAATTATTGGTTATAGTTTACGCGCTGGGAACCAGATCCAGTTACAAAAAAGTGGGCATTTTGCGATCGCTAGGATCCTAAAACGTCCACTTTTTGCATTTGGAGCATGCACAAGTCATGCACTGCTGACAGTATTTATCTCTGCTGTCCAGCAATACCATTTTTTTCTTTTTACTATGGGTCTGATTGCAGGAAGGGAGTTAGGTGAGGGCGTAAGGGGGAAGGATAATCTTAATATAAGGGCATGCCCTGCGTCAAGACTACCAATGTATTCCCATTTCAAAGGAGAATGCCTCGGATATCCTACAGTAGTGGCCTCGGGTCAAAACTGGGAGAGCAGCACCAGCGGTGATCCAATATCGGATATAACGGGCATAAGGTGTTAGATCACCAATGGCAACTGCTCTTGGAATTTCGAACGTGTTGCAAACATGACAAGTATGGATCTAGTCCAATAACTCCATAAATACCTATAGTTTGATTTTCAGATATATTGGACTGTGTTCAAGCTTAGGAGTGAGTTAGGTGCGGACAGATCGGCACCTAACTTACCCGTCCTGTCCCTAATCCACCATCCCGTTTTTAGGTGCCTTATGGCACATAAGATCACCATAGGGCTACCTTATCTTACTGTGTGTAGTTTTCTTCTTAAGAAGGAAACTACGCACAGAAAATGCCTCTCTCCCGCCTCCCAAAGTAATCTAAATCCCTCCCCCCTACCACTTCTAACTAAACACTCCCCGAGGCGGCAGTAAACCGCACGGAGGCAATCTACGTGCCTAACTGGTACGTAGACTGCGTAAATGACCTACGACGCATGCATAGTAGGTCATTTCGGAAATCTACGCACCTCAGAAGGCGAAGCGTCTTAGGTATGAATACAGCCCATTCTGTTGATGACTTTTGTTATGAGGTTTGAAAAATGGTTATTCTAAGAGCAATCCAAGTGTAAACATAAGAGTGGCTCTGGATAAAGGCTTTGCACAAGTCATTTGCATACAATGAAATAACATCCAATTACACGTTCTCTTCCCGCAGTGATCCAATGTGAGTGCAGCGTGTGCTCATTGCTATGTATAATAAAACATTTTGTTTTGGTATTTGACTTGAATGTAAATGTACAAAAATAATATGAATATAAATATAACTATTTCATAAAATTAAATCAATCTAGAATTTTTTTTTATTTTATTTACCAGGTCACAGTGATGTGATCACAAGATTAAATACTACTGCAATGGTGTAATATAGCTGTCACAATACACAATACTAACTAGTCCAGAGGCTACCTTTTCCTTGGGTTTTCCATTGCGGCCTACTCATGTCAGCATCCCCAGTGTTTCCTAGTCTGTGTCTGCACCTGGGTTCCATAGCTCCAGCATTACCATTACTCATCAGCGTGGCCAAATTGGATGCAGTCAGCTGACTGCCATGAACCAACCATATTGAGCTTAGTCCTGTCACATGCATCAATCAGCCTATGGACTCAGAGTTCACAAGTATACTAGAATCACGTTTCTGAGACTCTTCATATCTCCTTGTGACAGCTCTACTGTTCTGACTCTCTGTCCACAGCAAAGTGTGTGTAGTTCTCTCTACAGTGTTCCCTGAACTACAAGCTCCAGCAAGCATTGCTTTCATCATTTGCATATTGTGTGCAGTTCTCCCGCCAGTGCTCCTCTGCACTACAAGCTCCAGCAATCATTGCATTTAATCATTGTCTGCACACTGTGTGCAGTTCTCTCTGCACTAAAAGCTCCAGCAAGCCTTGTAATCATTGTCTGCACAGGAAGTGCAGCCTCCTCTGCAGCATACTGTGCACCATAAGTACCAGCAATCATTGCCATAGGCATCTCTATAATGGGTGCAGGGTGTGCAGTGCACACGGGCAGCGGCAAACGCAGGATTTTGAAAGGGGGGGGGTTTCCAATGCGTGTAATACATGTGGAGTATATTAGCATAGCTGCAAACGTTTTGGAGCCCGAAAACACGGCAAATAAGCTCTGAATTAGACTGTAATGCGGCAGAGGTTGTAAAGAGCTATTTCATTTGATGGCACTGTAAAAAATAAAGCATATGTAAAATGACAATACGGATAATATCTGACTGCCGAGACGAGAGACGTCCATTAATGTTCTCTGTGAAAGCAGGAAGTTTATGAAATAGATTTGAAAATAATAAAAATTCTACATTAAGGAATTGCTTTGGTTATTGTGTGTAACAGGTCCTGTTTTGATTTTTTTTATAGGTGATTTATAAGTTACTTCTTTCACACCGTAAATAGTAGTTTTATATTGAAGGAACAGATCTAATAGTAATAGCAGCATACAATGCATTAGTAGAGCACGAGCGCATTCAGGGCCGGACTGGGACTAAAAATCAGCCCTGCCTGCCTGCCTGCCTGCCTGCCTGCCTGTCTGTCATCTATCTATCACCAATGCATAAGTAAAGACAAACACTGAAAATCATGGGCATGTTTTTTTGTATTAATTCTGTTTATAATAGAACAATTTACTATTTAAACAATGTAAGTACATTTTCTAATCGTTTGGTGTGCAGCCTCTTTATCGATGGGTAACAGTACATCTTTCTCTCTCTCCTACACATATTTGTATAGATAGATCAAATAAGGTTCACTTACCTAATGCTGCTTCTCACTTTTCTTTCTTTCTTTCTGCATCTGGCGGAGGACAGAAAATTGTAACTGATATGCCCTAAATTTTATATATTACATCTATCTGTCCACACACACACACACACACACACACACACACACGGGTGTGTGTATAGGAAAGTAAGAGCTAGAATCTAATTGGTTACTATGGGCAACATCTCCAATTTTCCTTTCCCGCAACTTAGTAAATGTGGCCCCAGAACTCCATATGTGAGAGGGGGTATGTGAGAGGGGGTAACATGGAAGTTCACTCCCCTCTTACACACGATCTTACAGACCCCCAAGCGTGTTCGGCAGATGGCATGGAGAATCTGCGTGATTTTTGTACAGCTCAGAAACAAAGCATATATAATTGGTAGCTATCCAGACACTAGTGTAAATGGCTTGCATTCTGATGGGCGTGCATTGGGGAAGGCACATTTCTAATGAGGCACCAGGGCGTGTCCCAGCAAGTGCACCCAGTCCAGATCTGAATGCGGCCTTCTGAACGCTGGAGATGCGTTGCAACATATGCACTTGCAAGAGGTCATGCCTAAGGGTTGGATCCAGACTTAGGTGCTTAAGTGCTTGAAATGAGTTACTCCTGGGCTAAACCATGGTGATTGCAGGGGAGTCATATTTCATCTGTTGCAAACAGTATTAGAGTTGAGAGGTGATGTTTCCTATCCCAAGTCTAAATAACAGTGTGATAGTAAAGCTGGTCAGTATCTGTGTGCAGTAAGCAACTCAAAGATATATCCCTGCATGCAAAGAATACAATTAATTTGACTCCCCCTGAAATCAACATGGTTTAGCCCAGGAGTAACTCATTTCAAGCACTTACTTAAGTCTGGATCCCACCCAAAGTCCTCAGTATATGACCATGACATACAAATACATAGTTTTTAAAGGTGCAAATAATAGTATGAACAAAAAATAAACTTTAGCTGCTTTATTTTGCTAAAATGAATAAGGCCATAATGAAAATACTTGTCATTTTTTTATTTTTTAAAACTGTTTATCTATTTTAAATGAATTCTACAACATGCAATTTAACCTATGTTAGTACAACATTACATTTAAGCTCCATCTGGCGTACATAAGTTGAAAAGTGAATTTGCGACCTCGTTCAGACATCAACATATCATTAACATGCAAATTAAAGTGCAAGTTCGTTATATGTGGGAGATGCTTTGTAACATGCAAGCTCCGTGCTTATTGTGTGCAGTTATGGATCAGACTTACTATTATTAAGCTTGCCATTAACTATAAGAAACCCGAATTCTCCTACAAAGCACTACCTGTTAATTATTAGTTTTCCTACATTTATATCCAAGTCTTAAGTCTAAGATTTGAAAATGAAAATTACAATACGGAATGGAATATTAAGTATAGAGTTTTAAACCATAAACAACAGCAAACACTAGAAAAATGACAAAGCAAGCAAATCCAAAAAAATTGGAACATTAAAACTAAAAAAAATAATGTAAAATTTTATTTAAATTTACAAAAATATTTTCCCTCTTAACATACTATTTCTTGACTGAGGACCGGATCCAGAGCTTGAAAATAAGAATGAATAAGGTGGAATGTTACACCTAGACAAAACCATGTTGAAATGCAAAAATGTAGTCTTCACCAATGATAAGGAACACAATTAAAATGTAAATAATCTCTTTCCACAAGGAGGCATTCATACCAAAGGAATGAGTTTTAAGGAGGATCAAAAAAATTTTTTATATTGTTAAATAAATAAATAAATAAATATATAAATACATTTGAATTTAAGAAATGAACCTTTATAATATAAATGGATATTTGATGTATTTTATATTGATGTAAATGTCACCTGAGGAATAATTGTGGTAAATCCATCTTCAATTTACTGGTATAAAAACATTTCAATGTAGTGCTTTCTCTGCTAACTCATCATGTACCTGATCCAGAGTTAAAGGTTAAAGATGTAGAAAGTAAAATTCTCACCTACTGAGATAAAACACTGATTTTACATCAACGATAGAATGCTGGAGAGGAATCAATAAAATTGTTTTGGAAATTCATCAGCATTTTAAATGTGTAAAAGATGAAAGTAACAAAGTATATGATACTGACATTTTATTTTGAGCTTTATAAAGATGTTATACTCTTCATTGTGTATTTTATATTATGAATCAAGTTATTCTGTGCATATACTGGTTATTTTATTACACTGTACATTCTATTATATTGTGCATTCTATTATACTATGCATACCATAAGACTGGGCATTCTATTATACTGAGCTATTATATTGTGCATTCCATTATACTAAGCATACCATAATACTGGGCATTCTATTATACTGAGCATTTTATTATACTGAGCATTCTATTATATTGTGCATTCCATTATACTAAGCATACCATAATACTGGGCATTCTATTATACTGAGCATTCTATTATACTGAGCATTCTATTATATTGTGCATTCCATTATACTAAACATACCATAATACTTTGCATTCTGTTATACGTTGCATTTTATTATACTGTGCATTCTATTATTCTGTGCATTTCATTATACTGTGCATTCTGTTATACTTTTCATTTTATTATATTTTGCATTCTATTATATGTGCATTCCATTATATTGTGCATCCGGTTATACTGTGCATTTCATTATACTGTGCATTCTGTTATACTTTAACATTTTATTATATTGCACATTCTATTATATGTGCATTCCATTAAATTGCGCATCCGGTTATACTGTGCATTTTAGTAAACTGTGCATTCTTTTGCACAGCTTTTTTTTGTTATACTGTGCTGCAGCACAGTGGCTCAGTGAATAGCCCTTGTGTCTCACAGCACTGAGATCATGAGATTGATTCCTAGACTAGGCCTTATTTGTGTGGAATATGTATGCTCTCCCCGTGTCTGTGTGGGTTTCCTCCCACACACTAAAAACATGCTGATAGGTTAATTGACAGCTGAATAAATGAACCCTAATGTCTGTGTGCATGCGTTAGGGACCTTAGTATATAGTTCCAATGGGAGAGGGACTAATGTGAAATATTCTCTGTTAAGTAGTAATGTAATCTGATAGCACTATATAAAAACCTGTTAAGAAATAATAATTCCTTTATACAATGCATTCTGTAACACTGTGCTTTCTAGTATACTGTTCAAAGCTTACAATTTTAAGCTCTGAGAGTAGCGACAGCGAGAATCTGATGCTTGATTCC
>WWET01005537.1:32312-47506 GCA_011038615.1 Limnodynastes dumerilii | reverse complement strand
CCGTACCTTACCTTGTTATACCCCTTAAAATATGTGAAAGCTGCTATCATATTCCTCTGGCTCTTCTCTGCTCCAAGCTATACATTTTGACAGGTGTGGGTCAGCATCGAGAAGTTTAATCTAAAGTGTTTTCTCCCAGCCAGTTCCGAACAGGCTCTCAAATCAATTGCTTCTCCCTCGCTGGGGGAACCAATCATCCCCAGTAGGAAGATGCGTCAGCGACTGTTAAGTATTTATCTAATCCCAACCCTTATCCTAATCCTTACCCTAACCCTCCCCTTCCATTACCCTAACCCTAAGCTTCTTTTCCCCCAGCCTGACCCTAAGACTTCCTTTACCGCAGCCTAAGTCTAAGACTCTCTTCCCCGCAGCCTGACCCTAAAACTCCCCTCCCCGCAGCCTAACCCTAAGTCTCCCTTCCCTGCAGCCTGACCCTAAGACTCCCTTCCCTGCAGTCCAATCCTAAGACTCCCTTCCCTGCAGCCTGACCCTAAGACTCCCTTCCCCTCAGCCTAACCCTAAGACTCCCTTCCCCTCAGCCTAACCCTAAGACTCCTCTTCCCGCAGCCTAACCCTAAGACTCCCCTCCCCGTAGCCTAACCCTAAGACTCCCCATAGACTTCTAACCCTAAAACTCCCCATAGAGATCCATGTAATACGCATCTGTCAGACGGGTCTGCAGCGGTGTTTTGGTACTCTGGTGGTGCTACGGCATTGCAAAGAGTCTGCGGCGGTGCAATGGATCTGCAGCGGCAGTTACAGAATTAATAAATGGGTAAGTATGCCGAAAAACTAATTCAGTATACTTACCCATTCATTAGTAAAAGTTTCTAAAGAGAGACGAAAATAAGCTTTCGGCTTCTGTACTTGTGGGGAGCGGAGTGCTCGCCTCCTTTCATTACCCTCTCTCGTGCGGGCTCTATGGCAGCTTGCGCCATTTAATAATAATAATACTGATCACGGGAGGTTGAAATCATATGAACATAAAAGGAAGGATGAGATTCATGATTCTAAGAGACCAAAAACTAAAAATATTTCATATAATTTACACAATACCATAATAGGGAATACTAATAAAAAAGGGAGTACAAACTGTAAAACATCTTTAAACACTAAGATTGCTCCTAATATTAATAATATTGAACAGAAAGTAGAAGAAGGTCCCAATAATTCATCAACCATATAAACTTTTCAAAAAGAACTGCTAATACAATTTCCAACACACAATCAATTTCAAATTCTAGAGAGAATCATATCTCAAATCCACAGAAACGGATAAAAGAAAGAGAGGAACAAGAGGGGGAAAAAGGGTCCCCAAAAAACTCAAACAAATGAATTATGTAATCAAATAACATTTTTTAACTTATCTAAAAAGATTTTATCCCCTTATCAGCTTATGCTATTAAAGAAAGGATTATCGTTTGTACCCAATATTGAACCTTATATGTTTGATATTTTTTTTAACTTAATCAATTTATCAGAATGTTAAACAGGAAAAAAATATTTTATGAAAAAACAAGCTGAAACTAATAAATTACAATATCTTGACTTATCCACTGATGATGAGGAACCTTTGCAGATTTTGGAAGAACTGTATATTCCCATTGACAATGAGGAAACTGATAGTAACTGCTACAATTATGGGAATAAATTTAAACTCCCATCGGATTTTTACCCTATCCCATCTAAAAGCAATGCTATTGAGGTCTTTTATAACTCAACGTTACGAGAACTGAAAACATTGGGCCGGATCCAAAACTACGTCCGTCTTCCATAGACGGACGTAATTCAATAAACAGTAGCTACTGCGCATGCGTAGTAGCTATTGTACGTAATCTGCGTATATCGTTTTGATACGTAGATTGCGTATATGCGCTCTTTTTGTGGATTTTCATTTACAGAAATTTGTGGTTCAGTTGGATTCTCATTTACGTGATACATTGCACTTATTACAAAAAATTAACCATTTCCAATGGAGCTCAGATTATGCTTTTCTAACTTTGGACCTTTACGTCCTTATATACGAACATCCCCAATGAAAGGGGTTTAAAAGAGATAAAGGGCATAGAGCCTGATCCAGAGCTACGCTGGGCCGCTGTCTGTAAGTGTGGCCAGCATAGCTCTGGTGCACTACCCCGACACTCCCCCTGTGACTGGCATAATTACAGACTGTTACGCCAGCTGAAGGCCACCCTAACTTCAGTGTGAAATTCTGCCAGCCACAGGAGCATAACAGGCCTAAACAGCCCTCCTGCCCTCATTTACTTACCTTCCCCTGCCTTTCTTCTATAACTGTTGCGTAGTTACGGAGAGAAACGCCCACTCAACCATAACTACGCAACAGTTAGGGACGCCCAATCCTAAGGAACTGGTTTAACTGTACTACACCGGGCAACATCTGCCCAGCGCATGCACAGATCAGCAGAAATGCCAATCTTACTGTTACGGCACCACCGGATTTACCTGAACCGGAGTACCGAGGTGGCCGTCTGCAGACGTAGAAATTGATCCAAAGGTACCCCGGGTTTACCTCGACAGAAAACCAAGGTGACCTTAAGAGAGAAGAAGAGGAAGCCGGGTAGCTCACCAGTTAGTAGAGCCTGATGTCAGACCGGGTGTTCGCTAGAGCCCCTGATGGTGGGGATAGACTGGAGCAGGTAGGAATCCGTCAGGTTACACCCCTTAGAGAATTCCACGGTAGGAATCCGTCAGGTTAAACCACAAACCACAATCAACACAAAACACTGACAAGAGACTGGGGAAGGAAGACTGGACGGACGAGACTTACTGACAAACTAGGGCTGGCTCACACACACTCACTCACACACTTATACAACTACCCCAAAGGGCACAAACACTAACACACAGGAGAAGGCAGGGAATAACAACACTGGCTAAGCACAATAAGGTGGGAGAGCAGGTGGTATGAACACTGAGGATAAGGGGCAAGGACCAGGGCTGGATAATGGAGGACACTCAGGAATCAGAAAAGCAAGGAGAGAGCAAAATGCAAGGCAGGCACAGACACTGAAAAACAGATTCTATACCCGGCACCAGGAGGAAGACTGCAGGAATCTAAATAGAGGCTGCTAGCCTCTGATAGGCTAGCAGCTGACAAGCCTATGCTGCGATGCACGGGGAGCGCGCCTGACTGACCCTGCGGTGATGCTCCCACGTGTCATTGTTTACCTTGGAGCGAGACACGTCGGGAGCCGCAGGGTGCGAGGAGAGGCAAGCAGGAAACGGACGGGGGGAACGAGGAAGGTAAGAAAGAGCGCTGACCGTGACACTTACGCAGACTTAACTATGGCGGGCGGCATAACTCTGGATCAGGGACATATTGTCTAATGATGATAATATGTCGGATAAATTTATTGTTGACTCTATTAGATTCATTTTAAAGCATAATTATTTTTTATTTGATGATCATGTCTATTTACACATCATGGAGACTGCATTGGGCACTAAGTTCACCCCAAGTTTCACCAACCTGTACATGGGCACCTTTGAAAGGGAACATGTGCAGGGAGGCCCATTCGGGGCAAACTTGGTGCTTTACAGCTGATTTATAGATGATTTATTTATAATTTGGAAGGGCGATGAAATGATGGCTGATTCTTTTGTCAGCTATCTGAATTGCAACAATTTCAATGTCTAGGTTCACTGCTACATACCACAAGTTTACTGTTGATTATCTTGATCTTACTCTAATAGCTCAAGATAATACCATTGGGCCAGATCCAGAACTACGCCTCGGAGCAAATTTACGCGTGGCAGACACACCATAGAAAATACGCACTTTAACGTAGCGTAATTGTGAACGTATGGGCCATTCACGTATGTGTCACGTAAATACTTACGTGTGGGCGTGCCAAATTTACGTTTCAACAAAATACGTGCGAAATACGTGCAGTAGGCGGGGGGTTGTATTTAAAGTGTACAGTATGGGCGTGCTAAGCTGCGTAAATTCGTCTAGCCCATACGCACGTGTGTGTATGAATTCGTTTACGTTGGAAAAAGTTAAGGTAGGGTTTGGAAAGCGTATCTTACCAAAATACGTCCATGCAAGGGGTGTGCCAAGGGGAGTGTAACGAATTTACGCGCATGAAAATACGCTCCGCGAATAAACATACGGCAAACGTAGTTCTGGATCTACCCCATTGTTTGTAAGAATTTATAATGTTAATGTATTATCTATCAGACTCCTTCCACCTCTCGCTAAAGTTATATCTTGGCGGAGCTCATCATGTGCCGTCACGAGGTGCGGGTCTGTGGTCAGAACGGTCATTTTTTGAAAGGTCTGTTTTATACCAGGCAGTTTTGAACTAGCTCTCAAATCGATTGCTTCTGCCTCACAGAGAAGTAATCGATCATCCCCAGGACAAAGTCGCAGCGACAAATGTTAAGTATTTATCTAACCCCAACTCTTATCCTGATCCTTTATCCTCTCCATTAACCTAAATCTCTCCTCCCCACAGCCTGACCCTAAGACTTTCTTCTTCACAGTCTGACCCTAAGACTCCCTTCCCTGCAGCTTAACCCTAAGTCTCCTCTCCCCGCAGCCTAACCTTAATCCTCTCCTTCATGCAGCATGACCCTAAAGCTGGCCACACACTAGAGCAATTATCGCTCCCAGCATGTGGCTGCCGATAAACGGGACGATTTCCCCTTGGGGCATAGCGCTGCAGCCTGTCAGTGTGTGGGGTTCTGCAGCACGATTATCTGCAATGCCCACACACTGCACGATTTTGCTGGCGATAACCGATAATTTTTATTGCAAACCAGCCGATCAGATTATCTGACGACAGCCATTTTTTTAGATAATCGCCCAATTCTGTCAATTATCGGCACCACACACTAGAGCGATAATTCGGCCAATCCACGATAATTGCTAAATCGGCACGATTATCGCTCTAGTGTGTGGCCAGCTTAAGACTCCCCATAGATTTTCCTTGTACACTCGCCTGTCCGGTCAAATGCGACGGGTCTGCGGCAGTGCGACAGGTCTGCGTGGTGAATGGGTAAGTATGCCAAAAAGTTAATTCGGCATACTTACCTATTCATTAGTAAAACCCATATATTACTAATATTTTTGAAATAGAGACAGGCAAAAATAGCTTTTGTCTTTCTATATATTTTGAAAATAGGTTTTTTTTTCACAGAAACTGCTTTCAGATGTCACATATGCTGTGACATGGCAGCAATTTAGGATATCATATACCCACTTTCTCTGCTTCAAGTTATACATGTTTAGTTCCTTTAATCTTTCTCTGTACATAGAGTCACAGTGTTACGGGTACCCAGGTACCACACTGGGGCACGGAGTCTTACTGGGGCCTGGTTTTCACTAGAGCTTCCGATTGTGAGGATAGGCTGGGCTGCAGGACTCCTCCTGGAGATACCTGGCAGGTCGCAAACAGGAGCAGGAACCCAATCATACAGCAAAGTGTACCAAGAGAGCTTGAACCAGAGGTAAGTATTAAATACAGAGGAAGGCGCTACTGGCAGAAAGATAGAAAAGGCCTTCCTTAATGGTTTGCCCTGAATGAACCCAATCTCACAACAAGTGTACAAAGAGAGCAGAAACCAGAGGTAAGTATTTAGTATAGAGGGAGGCACTTCTGACAGACTGGTATGACTGGCCTTCCCTAATGTTATGCCCTGAATGTTGCCAGTACACAGAGACAGGGTAGTACACAAAGGTCAGATAGTTACTGCAGCAATTCTATGCAACACAAGGGGTATACTACCAGAACCCCCAAACAACAGTAGAAAAAAGTAAAAGTGTGGTGTGATGAAAGGCACTGTGAAATAAACCTAAACCACTGTATAAATATATCTACTAGGAGATGCTTCTCCTAGTTTAACACCAAAACAAATAAATGAATAAATAAGTGCAATATACACATAAAGGTGATAAATAAATAAATACATAAATAAATAACTTGATATATTTATGTAGATAAAAGATAGCTAATCAATAAACAGATTAAAAAAACAAGTCAAAATTGCATAAATAATAAAAAAAAACTCAGTTGATCAATCACTGTCATCAAGTAATAGATAAATGCATATATAGTAGTGGATAAATAAATAAATATATAAAAATATCGTCTATATATAAGATAGAATAAATAGGATCAAAGTCCAAATTTTAGAGTCCAAATATTTAGAATCAGTCCATGAATAAGAGTAGCCCCTTTCAATGAGAAGATTCCGTCCCCTTGTAGCTCTATTTGCCCCGGCAGGTACTTCAAAAAAAGGAAAACATTTTGTAACATATAAAATCAAATTAATTTTATTGAAAACACACAAGGGTAAAAAACGGTATTCACCTCAAATCTTAATGAAATGTTCAAATCATAATGTTAGTGAGAAATAAAAGCAGGGCAGAGTTAATGAGCAGGGGAGACTACAGGCACACGTGCCGTACTTCCCTTATCGATCTGAACAGCTTTTTGCCGGGCGGCTGACCGGTTTTTACATCGGAGGAGAAGACGAGGCGAGGTAGTTAAAGTCTGTAGTCAGGGAAACCAACAACGCATTTCGGGGCCAATTCGGGTCCATTTCTCAAGCTGAATGTATTATCACATTGAAGGGGCTGACTCTTAGAAGCAGTTAGCATAATGGTTCCAGCTGGAGTTGATTATTTCATTAATTGGCACATGACTGCATGTTAACAGCCATCAAGGCAGAGAAGCTGTTTCTGATGCATGTAATAAGGACACAAACTGCAATATAACAGTAGTCATGTTGAATACAGCAGCAACTTAACAACAAAGAACAGGAAACACTGGAACATATCCAGGTCAAATGGAAAGGCTGGCAATATCAACCAATAATATTGCACCACTGGGTGGGGCTAGCCACAAGGAAAACATCTGTAACAGAAGCATAATAACAATGGGCCTGATTCAGAGATCCGGAACTAAGGATAGTTCGTTAAGTGCGTATATTTAGGGTTGGATCGATTTTGCATCAACTGCGCCTGCGTAGTAATAGTGCAACGCCATGTACATTGAAGTTAAGGTCGGAGATGCCTTAAGGTCGGACTTGTGAATCGGGCGGAGACTAATGCGACCCTAAGTGCGGCGGAAATATACGGACCTAAGGATTTGCATAGAAATGGGCGGGGGGAGGCATTGAGATGAGGGAAAGTGGGCGCGCTTACAGAGTTAGGGCCCTAAATATACGCAACTAATACACATAAGGTCGGAAATGAGTGTGGTCAGATAGGGCAAGTCTATGGAGGTGGAAGTTTAGGTCCGCCCGGAGGTTGCGAGGGGAGTGACTGTTTATTCAGGTGGGTGTAACCTGTTCTGACCTGCCACTTAGTTGCGTATATTTGCGGCCCGATCTCCGACAGATCTCTGAATCAGGCCCAATAAGTGGTATTATGAATGATAAAAATATATATACTATGAAGACAACAACGAATCTGAGAGACATGTAAAAACAAGTGGCATATATGAAATTATAATAGCGGAGATGTTAATAACACAGACAGTGCAGCACAAGACGGAGTACATAAATCTTATTGGATTGAATGTATCCCAGACAGGGTGAGCATACATAGAGTTAATATACTTAGTACCACATAGATATTACATATCATAAACTAACCACAATAAAAATATATAAGAAAACTATGATTGACCCTAAAACCTCAGAATAAAATCCTATATGTGTCTAAAACAATATGGAAATAAAAATGGAGATAAAAATAAGTGAGTTCGGAATAAAAGGACCAATATGACATGGGTAAGACAAAAACAGCAATAATAAGAATTAATAAATATTTAGATAATTAATAGGAACTGCAGAAAAATTGAGATTATAACCATAAAATTTTTTATACAAAATTATTAAAAATATGTGAATATGACAAAAAGGGCCATAAAGGAGAGGACAACTGGAGAGTCTAGGTTGAAGGGATTAGTGACCGCAAACTTTATCCGTCACCTAGATTCACGGTACTCAGTATTCTCAGGTAGTCCCCTAACCTAATGCTAACCGAGCCCATGCCTGCTTAACCTCCAAGATTAGACAGGATTGGGTGTAGCCAGGCTGGTATGACTGTGGATATGGGAAAAGCTGTTTGGATCGATAAGGGAAGTACGGCACGTGTGCCTGTAGTCTCCCCTGCTCATTAACTCTGCCCTGATTTTATTTCTTATTACCATTAGGATTTGAACATTTCATTAAGATTTGAGGTGAATACCGCTTTTTACACTTGTGTGTTTTCAATAAAATTCATTTGATTTTATATGTTACAAAAAGTTTTCCTTTTTTTGAGGTACCTGCCGGGGCAAATAGAGCTACAAGGGGACGGAATCTTCTCATTGAAAGGGGCTACTCTTATTCATGGACTGACTAAATATTTGGACTCTAAAATTTGGACTTTGATTCTATTTATTCTATCCTATATATAGATGATATTTTTATATATTTATTTATTTTTCCACTACTATATATGCATTTATCTATTACTTATAAAAAGAGAAAGATGATGGAGATGGAATGATCATCAACAAGTTGCACTTCGAGAAAAATTGAATGGTAGTATTTCTATTAGATACAGGTGAAACTCGAAACATTTGAATATCATTCAAAAGTTCTTTAATTTCAGTAATTCAACTTAAAAGGTGAACCTAATATATTATATAGACTCATTCCATGCAAAGTGAGATTTTTCAAGCTTTTATTTGTATTCATTTTGATGATTATGACTTACAGCTTATGAAAACCCCAAAATCAAAATCTCCCAAAATTAGAATAATGTGACAAGGTTCAATATTGTAGGCTCAAAGTGTCACACGGTAATCAGCAAATTATTCCCAAACACCTGCAAAGGGTTCCTGAGCCTTTAAATGGTCTCTCAGTCTGGATCAGTAGAATTCACAATCATGGGGAAGATGCTGACCTGACAGTTGTGCAGAGAACCATCATTGACACCCTCCACAAGGAGGGAAAGACTCAAAAGGAAATAGCAGAAGAAGTTGGATGTTCTCAAAGTGCTGAATCAAAGCACATCAATAGAAAGTTAAGTGGAAGAGCAAAGTGTGGAAGAAAAAGGTGCACAAGCAGCAGGGATGACCGCAGCCTGGAGAGGATTGTCAGGCAAAGGCCATTCAAAAGTGTGGGGGAGCTGCACAAGGAGTGGACTGGAGCTGGAGTTACTGCATCAAGAGCCACCACACCCAGTCGGATCCTGGACATGGGCTTCAAATGTTGTATTCCTCTTGTCAAGCCGCTCCTGAACAACAAACAACGTCAGAAGTGTCTTACCTGGGCTAAAGAAAGAAAGAACTGGTCTGTTGCTCAGTGGTCCAAAGTCCTCTTTTCTGATGAGAGCAAATCTCATTTGGAAACCAAGGTCCCAGAGTCTGGTTGAAGAATGCTGATAGCATCCATGTCACGCCACATTGAGGCAGTAATTTGCAGAAGGGGCCCAAACCAAGTACTGAGTACATATGCATGATTATACTTTTCAGAGGGCTGACATTTCTGGCGATACAGAGAACTGCTGGAGTAAGCTCAAAACACAGCACACACGCTCTGACAGATGGTAAGCTCAGAATGGGTCTGGAGTCAGATGAACGTGACTTTAACACTGAGAGACAGAGAGTGGGACTAGTGGTTCTCACCGAAGTGAGACATCACCAGCACACACAAACAAACAGACAAACAAATAGGACTGAGAGAGAGGAAAGGGTACAAATGGAGAATGGAGGACAGCAAACACCAAATAGAAGCATGAGGCACACGATTACCTTGGATTACCTTGGTTATGAGATCATAACCCTCATATTGACTGGTCTACTCTACAATTACTTTCTTGGGGACCATCCTGTCTTGAAAGACACCTTGAACAAGTAGTTTCTCAACGTATCATCTCCTCTGCCGCTGTTCCGGGACTACCATCTCAGTACTCAGATTAACAAAGACGTCTTGAGTATAAATCTGCAGAGACTCTACCGCCACACTGTATGTAGGCTTGTGCTATAGAATTGATTCCTGAGTCCATGCCTCCTCCTGGACTGACATATCCTGTATTCAGGGAGAGAGGGATATGATAGCAGCTTTCACATATATCAAGTGTTGTGACTGGCTTGAGGAGGGTTGCATTTTTCAAAGGAAGAGGTGTAATAGAACACGAGGGCATGAATATAAACTGGAGGGTGGTAGATTCAGAGGAATAGCCTCCCATCTGAGGTGGTTGAGGTAACACAGTAGAACAGTGTAATTATGCTTGGGATAAATATAAGGAAATCATAAATCTCAAACTAAATTGAGAGTAAATAGGGTCTAGGATCAGTATAGTTTTAAATAAACAACTGGGCAGACTGGATGGGCCATGTGGCTCTCATCTGCCATCACTTTTTATGTTTCTATGTTTCTATCTTCGTAGAGCCTATAACCTCATCCAGATCAAAAGTGGTGATGAGTGGAAAACAGCTTGTAACACCAGGGATCTTGGGATGCCTTTTGATCTTAGTAATGTTCCTGCAGTCTTTCAGAATTTCATGAATGAAATTTTCTGAGATCTTCTTGAACAAAAGGATGTGGAATATTTAGATGACATATTAATCATCCCCTTGGATTTATCTGAACATAGTTCTTTGGTTAAAGAGGTTCTCCAGCGACTAAGAGACAATCAGTTGTTTTGCAAACTAGAGAAATGTGTGTTGTAAGTAGATAGTATTCCATTCCTAGGTTTTAGACTTTCCAGTTCAGAGTTAAGAATGGATCCTGTAACAGTTAAATACACTATTAATTTGCCTCAGCCCAATACTACTAGAGCCATTCAATGTTTTATTGTATTTGCCAAATTTTTTGTGGTTACTCTATTATAATCTTTCCAATTACTGCTTTAACCAAAAAAGGAACAAATCCTTCCACATGGCCGGAAAAGAGCCTTCAAACATTTTACCAGCTCAAACATGCAGTATCCTCCACTCCTGTACCAAAACAGACTGATATCACTGCTCCTTTTATACTGGAAGTTGATGCGTCTTCTGTTGGAGCAGGGGCTGTGCTAATAAGGCCAAGCAAAATTGGTCTTACTCTTCTCTCACTTTGACTTCCTTGTGCAATATCGTCCAGGTTCTAAAAATGTTTAAGCTGATACCTTGTCCATATTGCAGAAACTTGTTCAGAACTTCCCCTTGGTAAAAACTTGGTTCCCAGTCTTACTTGGGCTCATTGTTCTAAATTCTCAGGCCATGCAGGAATTCAAGACTTATGAATTCATCAAGTGTATTTATTGGTGGCAAACTATGTTTCAAGATGTTGACATAGCCTGGTCCAGTTGTGTTCAACACAAGCCTCATCTAATGGTTATGCAACTATTTGGGTAACTGTTGACCATTTCTCCAAAATTACATATTTCGTCCTTCTGCACCTGAGCTAGCCCAACTATTCATAAAAGAGGTGTTCCATCTTCATGGATTCCCAGAGGAAATAGTTTCTGACAGAGGAGTTCAATTTGTCAAGAGGCTTCGGCAAGTTCTCTGCAAAATTCTCCAATATTCTCTGAAATTCTCTTCGGCTTATCACCCCCTTTATGCCTCCTCTTCCCAAGATGACTAGTCCTCATTGCTAAAGGAAAAAGTACCACTGTGAAGCGCTAATTGCCTACAGCACAACTAACACACCATAAGAGATCCCACTCTTAAATAAAATCAATATGAAAGTAAGTGGTGTGTGTATTGGCGTAGAAAATAACTGGGATAGGGATAAAACACTGGGGAAAAACTAACCTTATAAATAGGATGGATATAACTAAACAAAGGACAAAGGTGAAAAATACAGAACCACTTATACGTGAATAATTGAAGCTGATAAGGAAAATTGTAAATACTTACAAACAAATGCTAGGTAAAAACACTGATATAATAGGGCTGGTGTAACTATCTAATTAAATGTGCGCTCACATTTGCGCTCATATTTATAAGGTTAGTTTTTTCCCAGTGTTTTAGCCTTATTCCAGGTATTTCCTGCGCCAATACACACACCACTTACTTTCATATTTAGTCCTCATTGCTGCATGGGCAGAATTTGCTCATAACCATCATTATCATGAATCTTCCTCATCTAGTCATTTATGGGCAACATGCACGAGTACCTCAATTCTCTGCATTACCTGCTACATAAATGCAGGTGATGGCTGCAGCAAATACTTTGAAACAAATTTCAAGAAATTGGATTCCAGTCAGGTCTACTCTACAAATGTAAAGAAAATATTTAAGAAGATACAAGCGCTCCAAAACCCTGCTGCCAGAAACACTTATCTGGAGGAGTCCCAAAAACCTCCCAAAAATATGGCACTGGGCAGTTTCAACAGGGGGAGGGGAATGTCAATAATGGAGTGAACCAAAATCAAAGTCCCCACATAAAATACTAAAAACAATACCACACTAACACACACACACTGGTTGAAATCCTAATAAAACTGGTGTAGATAAAAGTCCCTTAAATGGTGCAGGTAAAGTGCCAAAATGTCCTCGGACTCACGCGTTCCGGGCTGCACTCAGCCCTTTTTCAAAGTCTAGGTTAGACTAGCTTAGCCCGGAACGCGTGAGTCCGAGGACCGGCCAGTTGATTTCTACATCATCACCAAGGGACCTGGAAAGAGACAGCTTAGTGAACGCTACACACCCGGGTATTTTACAGCTTGTGGCCACAGCGTCTCTCCCCTGCTACCAACGCTCCCTGGTATGATGTTCTAATTCTTTTCTACATTTTATATTTTAACATGTTGTAATAAAGTGACCTTCCTGGAGGAATCTTTTTATGATCAACAACGTTACCTTGTTGCACATTTTGGCACTTTACCTGCACCATTTAAGGGACTTTTATCTACACCAGTTTTATTAGGATTTCAACCAGTGTGTGTGTGTTAGTGTGGTATTGTTTTTAGTATTTTATGTGGGAACTTTGATTTTGGTTCACTCCATTATTGACATTCCCCTCCCCCTGTTGAAACTGCCCAGCACCTGATTACACTATCCTTTTCTCTTGCAGGTCTACTCTACAGTCTTCTCAACATTACAAAACTTAGGAAAACTTGAAAAGGACAGCTAAAATTTGCTCCTCGTTATATTGGTCCCTACTGAATTCAGAATGTGATTAATCTAGTTGCCTACAAAGTGGAATCACCTCTTTATCTTAAGGTTCCTAATGCCTTTCACAGCTTCCTGTTGAAGCCACTTGTGATCAATTGTTTCTATACGAAGAGCTGCTGAAATTCCAACATCTCAAGGTGATGAGTATGAGATAAGTGGTATTGTTGATTACAGATAATGGTATGGTCATCTTCAGTATCTAGTAGATTGGAAAGGCTATGGATCTGAATTAACAACTTGGATTAAAGCTGCTGATGTTTCCTGCTCCTACTCCTGTCAAGAGGTTTCATGCAAAATTTTCTGGGAAACCTCGGACAGAGCGTTAAGTGGTCACTCCTAAAAGGGGAAGTACTGTCACAAAACATGGGACTTTCAGAGTCAAATGTGGTCTTTCCTTGGGATTCTTCAGCGGCTCTGGTCCTGGATCTCTAGTGCTGCCTACACTGTCTCACATCAGTATTTCCTACTTTCCTGATCTAACCACTATAGCTGAGCATGGAGGTTGCGGTGGCCATCTTAGATGCGATCACCTGACTGCTCTGCACCATTCACACAGTGACAATAGCTCCAAGGCTACCGATCCTACTATCAGCGCTATGAGCTCCCTATTTAAATCCCTGGCACCACCAGAGGGGTGGCAGTGCCACAATATTTAGTATAATGTTCCTAGTTCAAAAGTCTTCCTGTGTGAGCTCAGTATTTTCCCTGTTTCTCTTGCGATTGCTGCCTTTGTTCACTACCACTGCTCAGCAAGCCTGGGTGCAGTTCTCAACCTGCTCTCTGCACTACTAAGCCTCAGCCCTGTGAATGCAATTCAACTGTACTACAAGCCTCAGCCTTCACTCTGGGTGCAGTCCAACTCTCAGTGTGCACTGTGTGTGCCATCCAACCTTGTTACAGCTCTCAGGCTGCACAGTGACCTTACTGTGCCTAATCAATGAGTAAGGCCTACATCCAAAGCCCTCGCTTCCTTTTTAACTCCGCTTACCCAGGGGACCTTAAGTCAGATCCTAAATCCCCAGAATCCATGACACTGACATTACTACATCTCTCTTTCTGCTACTAATTCCTCTCCCTATACAAACAAGCATTTGACTTTCCTTTCTCATTGCTTTGTTACATTGCTTATCTGCCTTTAAGTCACATGAAATAATGACTCTAGATCCCTTTTCTCCTCAGTGCTTTCTAATGTAGTGCCATTAATTATATATTTAGATTTGTATGTTTTTGCCCAATTGTGTTATGTAGCATTTTTTTTGCCATTAAACTATTTGTCATACTCTTGACCATTCTTTCAGCTTATCTTTTTTCAAACTATTTGCTCCCAATAATAAAAGTTTTAAGACGCTAGTTGTCATGCTAACCCTAAATGATTCTGTAGCGATTCTAATAATAATAATAATAATAATAATAATAATAATAATAATAGTGGCAGAGTGACCAACCTCAGTTTATTTAGCTGTACCTCCGGGATCACATTTAAATTAATAGTGGTATACTGGTGATTACAGATAAGTTAATAATATTGTACAAGAGATATTGTACGAGAGATCATCAAATCTTATCATCGTCATAATCCTTAAAACCCAAAGATCATGTACACTTACTTTTAACTCTCATCAAGAGCACATTTCAAAAGATGTTTTCTCAAACCCTGTATTCATTAAATAATATAATAATAATGTTCCAGAGATTAACTCTACATTACTTTTTGTGTTCCAGTGATCACATTTGATATGATAATTGTGCCCAAAGATCATATTTCCCTATTTATAATGAACCAGATCAAGAGCCTGAAAATAAGAGGGAATTAAGTGGAAAGTTACACCTAGGCAAAACTTTCACGAGTCAAATTTGTTATATTCAGATTAACTTTTAAACTGATGTTTAAGCTTGGGCTAGTAATCACTTATCAGCTCTAAAACTATCTGCAACAGATCTAATTTGCCTCTTCTGCAATTAAACAGTTTTTCCCAGGTGTAATTTTCCTACTTTTCCCATCTAATTTTCATAATTTTCTCTCTGCCTCTCTCCCTCTCCCTCTCCCTCTCTCTCTCTCTCTCTCTC
>WWET01005537.1:14034-26475 GCA_011038615.1 Limnodynastes dumerilii | reverse complement strand
ATGCTGGATATGTGTGTGTAGTAGCAGATGAATAGGGAGAGAGATAGACAGTAGAGAGAAAAAAATGGGAATTAATGAGGACAAGGTATAACGGTAATGACAGGAGGGAGGAGGCCCTGCTCAAAAGAGCTAACATGCTAAGTTGGAGGGGGTAAACAAACAGAAAACACCAGGATGAAGATGGGGAGGGCAGGTAAGCTTAGGTGGAGGAAGGGTAGGCTAGCCTGAAGAAGTGGGTTTTGAGGGAGCAGTTGAAGGATTGGAGGGTGTTGGATTGCCTTATGAGTTGTGATAGGTTGTTCCAATGCAGAGGGGCAGAAGTCTTAGATGCGACAGTGAGAGGTAATTATCAGGTTGGAATTTAGGCGTCAGGGAGGATTCAATGCAAAGATGTTAAGGTTGATCAAAAGTGGTTCAAATCTATGCTTTCGTTGAGGCCCTTACGAGCCATCGTATTCAAACAATAGATCCAAAAGGCCTCCCTTTATAATGATGATTTGTATTCCTTTTAATTTATTTTGAACATAGCCTGTGTATGATTTGTATGGACCTTAACCTATGAACATACAACTCATTAGGTATTCCTGAAAAGATACACACATTACTACTTTAGATATATTTCTTTATTAGGTTGCGATTAGTTTTTTCGTCATTTCCTGCGATTACCGGTATATGTTGTCAAACTGTTATCTGTCAAAAACTATACTCTACAGGTTTTTTTTATATTGTTCAATTTTCTGTTTTGTTGATTTTCTGTTGACTTTATACAAATATCTTTTAAATATTTGCTTCTTGAGACCTCAACCCTACCATGAGAGAGTTAAACCTGAAGTGAACACTGGGCCTCATATCACAACTGATGCTTAATTAATTGAAACAATCCCAGAAATCATTTTTAAACCCCTGTGCTGCAATCACCTTCTACTCTTTGAAAAAAACATATCATGGAAGAAATGCGTCAGAAACTTTAAACAATTTTATTCTCCTCCACTGACTGTCATCACTATTGCAATTCCTAATACTGCCATCAATCCTTTTAAATATTGTGCCGCTGAATCAAGCATATCAGAGCCTACAGGCTCACATAAAGTGGCTCTCCGTGAGCATCTGTGCCTTCATTACTGCGCTTACCATCTTATGCAAACATGGATTACCCATACAAAAGAGGCAGACCACAGACACGTAGATGCCGTGAAGACATTGGCAGGTATAATTTAATCACTGTGAGTAACACCTCTGCTTATACCAAAAACGTTCTCCTCAGCGGGAACTACCGCATCTGTTTGTTTGCTACGATGCTGTCAGCACCTATAGGTGCAATATCCAAGTTATACTACCGTATCTGTATTTTTCTAGCATAACGCTAATAGCACCCATAGGTTCAATATTCAAGCTATACTGTCGTGTCTGCCTCTGTTTTCCACTACGTTGTAGCACCCATAGGTGCAATACTCAAGCTACATTGCTTCTCATGATAGTCTGTCTTAAAATCATCTAACAATATATTCGGAGCCAAGCACAAATTTAATGATTAATGGGTGTAAAAGTACGCCGGTAGTGATGACCAGGGGAACCAGACAGGGTTGCCCTTTATCCCCACTGCTTTTCAACTTAGCGTTGGACCCCCTTTTACGCCTGCTGCAAGAGGATCCGGGGTTTCGGGGTATTAACATTGGCTGCAGATCTGTCAAAGTCACTGCTTTTGCAGATGACCTTTTGCTATACGTTTCAAAGCCCACATTGTCCTTGCCCAGGATCTTTGACCTTATTGCAGATTTTGGAAGTCTTTCAGGCTTTACGGTCAATCAATCTAAATCCATGGCGTTATAGCTGGGACCGGCGGATCGTCCTCCATGGCATGCACAGTTCAAGGTGACATGGGTGAAACACTCTATGACCTATTTAGGTCTATCCATATCCAAAAATTACCATTCCTTATACAAGGATAATCTGGGGAGGGTGATTTCAGAAGCATGTGAATCTTTGAATAAATGGTACAATTTGCCTTTGTCTTACTCGGGTCGAGCTAGTCTGATAAAGATGACAATATTCCCAAAGATATTATATCCATTGCAGATGTTGCGAGGACGAACGGCTGCTCAATAAGACGTTTAGGAAATTCATAAGGCATGGTAAAAGATCTAGAGTAGCACTGATTAAACTGCAGCAACATAGCACTAATGGCGGAATTAACTTGCTAATATTAATATTTATCACAGAGGGTATTTATCGCCGGATAGAAGGTTTCAGATGGGTTTAACGACATCTTCAAATTGTCTAAAATGTTGGAGTACAAGTGCAACATTAATGCACTGTCTGTGGGAATGCCCCCAGATATGCAAGTTTTGGAAACAGGTTCATAGATACTCCAATATATATTTGTTAGAATCCCTATCTCTTACACCTGAGTGGGCGGTACTGGGCTGGATAGATCCTGAACTGAAACTTAACAAAAAAGAAAAACACATGGCTGTGGTTATCTCCTCAGTGGCCAAAAAATGCATCCTCCAGATGTGGATACGAGATCGCCCACCGAACATTAGTTTGTTTAAGGAAAAACTGTTCTATCTTTTCCGCATGGAGTGGCTGGAGGCTACTCAAAATAAGGAGAAGTCGGTCAAGCATTTGTTCCAGGTTTGGGATAAATATATTACCATACTAGACTCTCAGGTGCAGTTGCAAATAATAGCATGCTTCCGCAATACCAATTGGTATATTAATAGAGAGCTAATAGAGGACCCCCCTGTTCCTGCAGGGGCATTAAATACCCTGGTGTAGGTGGAGGGAGATGGAATGAGGTAAGGCTGCGAATATGGAATGCAGTCTAAGAGTCCGCCCAGCACCCAGCACCCAGTACCTAATAACCAATAACCAGTGATCCAAGGATTAACTGCTGAAATGTTATGAGAACAGGATTGATTATACTTGTTATAATTGGCAATATGGACTCAATGGGGCAGATCCAGAACTACGCATTTCCACGAATTTACGTGTGGCGGAGACGTAAATTTGCAGATTTGTACGCACTGCGCATGCGCACCGCAGAAAATACGCACATTCACGTAGCGTATTTTCAAACGTAAGGGTAATTCACGTCTTGCACACGTAAATACTTACATGTGGGCGTTCCAAATTTACGTTGGTAACCAATACGTGCGTTTTACGTGAAGTAGGCGGGGGGTGGTATTTAAAGTGTACAGTATGGACGTGCTAAGCTGCGTACGTTCGCGTAGTCTGTACGCCCGTTAGCGGACGTATGCTGTTACGTTAGGAAAAGTTAAGGAAGGGTTTGGGTAGCGTATTTTCACAAAATACGTCCGTGCAAGGGGTGTGCCGAGGTTAGCGTAGCGAATTTACGTATACGAAAATACGCTACGCTAATACACGTACGGCAAACGTTGTTCTGGATCTACCCCAATATGTTTAATATTGTACATTGTTTTGGTGTAAATGCTGGGTATTGCAGTGGGATGGTAGGGTATTGTTTTCAACATTGCCAAATTATCTTATATGAGATATTTTGTATTATCATTATATAAAGTCGATCTTGTTGACATACTATAATTTTTGTATGCAAGAATAATATGTGCATTGTTTTTTTTTTCTTTTTGTTTGTAAATCTTTATTGCTCCATTGTTTTTTTTTTCTTTTTGTTTGTAAATCTTTATTGCTCCAATAAAGAAAAAAAAAAAAAAATCATCTAACAAGACTCAAATCATTACATGTTTCATAACAGATTAATTCCGCTGTATATGACCAACACTCCCTAAATGAGACCTGAATTATTTTAAACAACATTGCAAATAATACGATCGGATGTGCCAGATGGCCTAGGACTGTATATATCGCAGTTTTATTGTTTATTTTTGTCTATACATCAAGGACTAAACCATTTATTTACTCATCAAGTACTATCTATAGGTGACGTTCTCAAATTCTGTCAGTTATTATGTCTGTTATAAGCTATCTGCTATAATATATAAATGAAAGTGTATGTATTTCGGTAGTGAAGAGTTGTAAACTTCAAATTAAGTTTAATTATGTAAAATATTTTAATAAATATATATCAAAGTAGAAATATTTGAAAATAATATTATTGATTCTGAGAGTATAAGTAGAAAAAGGCCAATGGAAAGGCCAATTCAGTAAATAAGACAATGGAAATACTTCTTATAAACCCATGTATAAATGATTGATCATTTGACAGGCGTGAAAATTGGGAATGGAAAGTGGTGCAAGATGGAATGCATTTTGGAAAAAAAATAACACATACATTGAAAAGAAAATACATTTTATATTATTTGTCTATAGCAATGGACATATTATTTATTTATTAATGAACAAGTTTTATATAGCTTCAGCATACTAGTTGGTAACAGACAGACATTGGGGTAGATCCAGAACTACGTTTGCCGTACGTTTATTCGCGTAGCGTATTTTCGTGCGCGTAAATTCTATACACTAGAAATTTGTGCTTGGCTCCGAATATATTGTTAGATGATTTTAAGACAGACTATCATGAGCAGCAATGTAGCTTGAGTATTGCACCTATGGATGCTACAACGTAGTGGAAAACAGAGGCAGACACGACAGTATAGCTTGAATATTGAACCTATGGGTGCTATTAGCGTTATGCTAGAAAAATACAGATACGGTAGTATAACTTGGATATTGCACCTATAGGTGCTGACCGAATCGTAGCAAACAAACAGATGCAGTAGTTCCCGCTGAGGAGAAAGTTTTTGGTATAAGCAGAGGTGTTACTCATGTTCCTTATTGGTCACTAGCATATGCAGTGATTAAATTATACCTGCCAATGTCTTCACGGCATCTACGTGTCTGTGGTCTGCCTCTTTTGTACAGTTAGTTTGAATTTACTTTTCACAATCAGTCTGGTTCCTTGTCCATGTGTAATTACTTTCTGATATATTTCAGTCTCTGCACACAGCTTGATCACCAGAATACAGTAGTAGGTGGCATTGTCTGTGATCTTCTGAGATCGGCTAATCCTTCTATTCTTGTCCTTTCTCTATAACTGGGATGAACCATTTCCTGGTAGGGGTGATAGGCGTAAGGTCCTCTTGTGCTGTTCACTCTCCAGTAGACATTGACCCACAGAAAATCTCTGTCTCTGTATAGGCTGTTATTAATGTCATGGCTGTATGAGCATCTCAGAGACACAGGACATCCTGCTTCAGCTGTGATATTATTTGGCAGCTTAACGGTTAAATATGGGGATAGTTCATCTATGAAGAGTAAATATGACATTAAGCAAAGATACAATAAAAAAAAACATTTTTTAGGTGAAAGTTATTTCATATTAATGGTTAGTAGAGGGATAAACAACCTCCAGGTGTAGTGAAACTACAACTCCCAGCATGCTTTATCAGCATTGGCATAGCTGACACCTTACAAAGCATGATGGACTTTAAGTTTCACTAATGAAGTCAATCTGGAGGGGGTGCCACCAGAACCTTTACTGCATGAAAATATTTTGCACTGCTTAAAAAGGCAGAGACAGTGTCTGGCTGGCTCAGTACATTCTTAACAGGCAAACACAGCTCCTCTGCAGCAGTACCCTGAGGTCATTTTATCATATGACCACTCTCATCGGACCTATTGTGAGTATTAATATATTTTTTTATGATTCATTAAATTATAAATAATTATTAAAACTATTACTATAACTACTGATACTTCTATTACAACTACCACTATAAGTGCAACTAATACTACTGCTGCTAATACCTCTGTTACTATTACCTATTCTGCTCCTACTAGTACTTCTATGGAAAATGCCCTAAATTTTGTTATTAGCAATTGCACTCAGGTTAGGGTACAGGTCAAAATGAGCAAAAGTGCTGGAACTCGGGATGGGACCTGACACTCTGGCCAGATTTTGAGAGTGAGGAAATCCCACCCCTGTGATGTCACAGCTCAAATGACTACTTATATCCTAAAAATGCCAGGATGAAATCACATGATTGCACACAGCACAGAAAATAGGAAGTGATAGGAAGTCATTTGACTGGACAGCAATTGAACCAGAACCAATCCCACTCATTGGGCCTGATCCAGAGCTACGACCGCAATCGCCCTCGAGCATAGCGAACGTACGCCCAGGCGTAAAAACTTTCACGCCCATAACACTCCCATTGATTGTAACTGCTTACGGCGGCTGAACCCTACCCTAAGATTTTCCAGCGTACGTGCGAATTTTCGTACCGATAGCGGCTGAACCCTACCCTAAGATTTTCCAGCGTACGTGCGAATTTTCGTAGCGATACGCTGGTCGTACTGGGCTTAGCACGCCCATACTGTACAATTTAAATGACTATCCCCGCCTCTGTGTAGTAACTCGAGTGTCTGGACTCTTGTCGTACAAAACGCACGCCCCTTCGGCAAAAAATACGCTAAAAAAATACGCTCGCTGTATGCTCTTGTCCTTCGGACGGCCGGAAGTTGTCATACTGCACATGCGCAGTGCGTTTTTTTGCCCGGTTTTACGCTCCCGACCGGCGTACGCTCGCTTGCGGCCGTAGGTCTGGATCAGGCCCCTTGTCTCAGTGGTTACCATATGCCAGAGTTTAACTTCTACTTATCCTGTGTCTCAGGGATTAATTTATGCCCAAGTGTATCATCTATTTACCCTGAGTCTCAGGGGTTACTATATGCCAGAGTGTATCATCTACTCAGCCTGTGTCTCAGGGATTACCATATGCCGGAGTGTACCATCTACTCATCCTCTGTCTCAGGGGTTATCATATGTCTGAGTTTATCATCTACTCATCCTGTGTCTCAGGGGTTACCATATGCTTGAGTGTACCATCTACTCACCCTGTGTTTCAGCAATTACCATATGCCTAAGTGTACAATTTTCTCACATTGTGTTTCAGGGGTTACCATTTGCCTGAGTTTATCATCTACTCACCCTGTGACTCAGGGGTTACCATATGCCAGAGTTTAACATCTACTTATCCTGTGTCTCAGGGATTAACTTATGCCCGAGTGTATCATCTATTTACCCTGAGTCTCAGGGGTTACTATATGCCAGAGTGTATCATCTACTCAGCCTGTGTCTCAGGGATTACCATATGCCGGAGTGTACCATCTACTCATCCTCTGTCTCAGGGGTTATCATATGTCTGAGTTTATCATCTACTCATCCTGTGTCTCAGGGGTTACCATATGCTTGAGTGTACCATCTACTCACCCTGTGTTTCAGCAATTACCATATGCCTAAGTGTACAATTTTCTCACATTGTGTTTCAGGGGTTACCATTTGCCTGAGTTTATCATCTACTCTTCTGTATGCACCCATCTATTATTAAACCTGCTCAATTCCATTTTAACCCAACACTGTTGTCTTCATCCCTGAAACCCGGAACCGATCCCAAACAATCATTGAACGTGACACAAGTATTTTGACATCTGAGGAGAGTAGTGAAATCGGGTGGTAGGATTCTGGCAGAAGGGGATCCTTGTCTGGCTTAGGGATCATGACTATGAGCCTGATCCAGACCTACGCATGAGGGCGGAGCGTGTTATCGCTCCAGCGTAAAAACTTTCACTCCCACGACACTCCCCTTACCTTTACCTCCGTACGCCGGCGGAACCCTACCTTAACTTTTCCCGGCGTCGGTACAAATTTTTGTAGCGGCGCGCTGATCGTACCAGCCTAAGCATGCCCATACTGTACAATTTAAATGGCTCCCCCCGCCTACATTCCCTAACTCCAGCGTCTGTACTAACTTAATATAAACACGCCCCGTCGTTGGAAAAAACGCAAAGAATACGGACGCCTGAATCGCCGCTACGAAAAGGTCTTTGGAACGACCGGAAGTTGTCACTCTGCACATGCGCAGTGCGTTTTTTCCGCCGTATTTACGCTTACAACCAGCGTATGATCGCATGCGAGCGTAGGTCTGGATCAGGCCCTATGAGAGCTTCCAGCATGGAGGAGGGCAGCTTCCCAGCCTCATAAAACTTGTTAAAATATTGCATCATCCAGAGGCAAAGAACCGAAGGAACATTTTATAAACCTCTATCGGTATGCCGTCTACTCCTGTGGCCTTATGGTTAGGAAAAGAGGCAAATACCCTTTCCCTCCTCAGTTCCTGCTCAGTAAATGTGGCTTCCAGGAAGTCCACTGACTCCTGAGGGAGGGTTTGAAAGCGGATTTGATCAATGTAATTAGAAAACGGGACAGATGTATATGCCACTTGTGAGGAATATAGATGTTTAATGAGGTTAAGGAACATGCCTGCAATCTCTGACCCCTTATGATACATAGTGCCTCCAGAATCCCGAATTGCGGGAATAACATTGTTCCCCCTAAATTCCCTAGCAAGACAGGCCAGGTAGCTACCCCCAGAATCTGCCTGGGAATACAGCAAGTGCTTTGCAAAGAGAAGCCTAGGTTTAGACTTGTCTAGTAATTAGTCTGCCCTCTCTTTTTGGCCCCGCAACTACGATCTTCGGTCATTTGGGTCTTTAGAGGAGATATATTTCCATCTCCAAGTTCTTACAAGACTGCTCCAACTCCGCTTCCCGTGCCCTCTGAGAACGTTTGATACCAGCCACACTTTTAATGAAGCAGAATAGCTTTAAATGCCTCCCATACCGCCACATCCCCCACCAAAACCTCATTATCTTGAAAATATTGGGCCTGATCCAGAACAACGCTTCGAAGCGAATTTACGCGTGGCGGAGACATAAAATCGCTGTTTAGAACGGACTGTGCATGTGCACCATAGAAAATACGCACGTTCAAGTAGCGTAATTGTGAACGTATGGGCCATTCACGTATGTGTCACATAAATACTTACGTGTGGGCGTGCCAAATTTACGTTAGTCCAAAATACGTGTGAAATACGTGAAGTAGGCGGGGGGTGGTATTTAAAGTGTACAGTATGGGTGTGCTTAGCTGCGTAAATTCGTTCAGCCCATATGTACGTGTGCGTATGACAGCAGTTACGTGTGAAAAAGTTAAGGTAGGGGTTGGGAAGCGTATCTTGACAAAATACGTCCGTGCAAGGGGTGTGCCGAGGGGAGTGTAGCGATCTTATGTGCACGAAAATACGCTCAGCGAATAAACGTACGGCACATGTAGTTCTGGATCTACCCCATTGTTCCCAACAGGCCACCAAATCCGCACCGGATCCCATTCATGTCAGCCAAAAGAGGTTAAGCTTCCAGTATCTAATACCTCTGTCAGTGTCAAGATTAAGGGATATTAAAACTGCTGATATATCAGATATGCCTCTAGGCATGTATTCTACCCTATCAACCCGTGGGTACAGAGTCTGTGATATCAGGACCAGGTCAATGCGGGACAATGTATGATATGAATTAGAATGACAAGAATACTGACATGTCTGGGGAAATCTCATACGCCATGGGTCCACCCATCCCAACTCTTGGATCAGTTTAGCAAAGAAGGTGAAGCCGGAAACAGGAACCCATGACTGTTCGTTGCACCTGTCCAGAGCTTGATCTAAAACATTATTAAAGTCCCCCAGACACACAACTTCAATCCCTGGAGATTAATACCAAAAGAGGCTGTCTGGCCTAAATTTTCTGTGTTATATGGGGGAGGGATGTAGACGCCCAATATAAGTAAAGGAAGGGAATACACTGTGGCATGGAGAAAAACGTATCGACCATATGGGTCTATTTTAACCTACTCCAACACAAACTGCACGTGCTTACCAACCAGAATAGAAACCCCACGTGAGTTATTTGCATAAGGAGAGTGATAAGCCCAACCCACCCAGGGACATTTAAGGGAGAGGAGATGACTACCTGTTAAGTGGGTTTCCACCAGACATGTAATATCAGAGTTGTACTTTTTAATTTGCATTAGGACCAATGAACGTTTGACCCAATCATTTAACCCCTTTGTGTTCCACGGCAGAAAGGATAGATCACCCCTCCCACCTATAACCTGAGATGATATGAGAGAAAAGCATATCCTGAGCGTACATTGTCATATTGAGTACATAAGTCATGATAAACATTAACAGACCATACAGCAGCAGTACCATCTAACCGTGCTAATCCTCCCTGTATACCCATTCCAAACTATGGGATACCTTTACCCATATTCCAATATACCCCCCTCCCCTTAAGAACCTTTATTACCCAACACTAAGTACAATAAAGCAATCTTAACAAAACAACACCAGCTAGTAAGCTGTGGAGACAAAACTTACTAAAAGCTATCACTAGAGGGATAGCCCCTGCTATTTTAAAGCAAGGAAATCCCCATTCCGACATTACTCTGCAGCAGATTTTGGACCCATCCCATCCTTTCAGTCCTGTGATTGTGATAGACTCTTTCCGTTTATTAGGATCCTGCACTCTGGAGAGTCTTCCCTTGTACTTGTCTGCAACATTTCCTTCAGAGTCAGTGATTTCCTCCTTGATATTAGAGCATAATGGTCCATCTGGCTTCCACCACTGAACTCTATAAACTGGTTCTTCAGGATAAGTGTATGCACAGGGGATGGTCACTGACCCATCCTCCATCACTGTTAGAAGTTTTGGCTGATGAACACACAATTGACCTTCAGTGCTTCTGATTCCTGTAAGTTAATATAATAATATATGCAATATGATTTACATTTAGCGATAGTAAGCTGTTGAAAAATAGAATATAATAATATATATATTGTCGGGCATGTATTTATTATGCCCCACCATACAGATTACTTGTAATTATTGCTAGACAAAGATTAACTTAGAACTAGTCCAGGGGCCAGATTTTGCTAAGCTGCGGGTTTGGCAAAGTGGAGATGTTGCCCCTAGCAACAAATCAGATTTTAGCTGACATTCTCTAGTATGTAAAAAATAAGTAAAAGCTAGAATCTGATTGGTTGCTATAGGCAACATCTCCACTTTTTCAATCCCGCAGTTTAGTAAATCTGGCCCCAGGTGATTAAGTCCAGTAATGAGTGAATGGAATGCTTGGAATCAACATTTGGTGCAAATATAGTCTAATATCTAAAAACCAGACCCAGTTTTCTGATTTTGTATTGCGTTTGAATGTCCAAGCAAAACATTGAGTTAGATCCACTAGTCTTGGGCTTCGCTGTTCAGACACCTGTATATGTGTATTTGTATATATGTTATTGGAGGAGTGGACTTTAAATAGCCTGAGCCCGGTAAGCCTCATTGTCGGCTATAGCGACTGGTGTTCCTGTGTTTGCCTGCTCTTCTGATTGTGTTCTCATTGTGTTCCTGCCTTGGATCGTGTCATGATCTCTGCCCTCTGTTATTCTTGCCTTCTTTGTCTCTGTTGTCTGCCCTGTTGTCTGTTTGCAGTGTGCAATGTGTCTTGGGCTTCGCTGTTCAGACACCTGTATATGTGTATTTGTATATATGTTATTGGAGGAGTGGACTTTAAATAGCCTGAGCCCGGTAAGCCTCATTGTCGGCTATAGCGTCTGGTATTCCTGTGTTTGCCTGCTGTTCTGATCGTGTTCTCATTGTGCTCCTGCCTTGGATCGTGTCGTGCTCTCTGCCCTCTGTTATTCTTGTCTTCTTTGTCTCTGTTGTCTGCTCTGTTGTCTGTTTGAAGTGTGCAATGTGGGTAGCTTGCTACTCATGCTGGCAGCCGTGGTCTTCTGCTCGGTTCAGCCTAGTTTCCCTCAGCTGAGTGCTCTGTGTGTTTACCATCTCACACTGTCTGTACCTGGTGATCTGAGTGATTTCATCTGCTCCTCTCTGTTTGTGTGACGCTGTGTTTACCATCTCACAGCTAGCAGAGCCTGGGTCCCGGGATCCCTCTGTTGTAGTGTACACTTGGTGCTTACCATCTTTCCTTGTGTCTCTACCCTGTGAGTCTTTCTCCGGTGTTTACCATCTCCACTGTATTCTATTTATCAGTGTGTATGTGACGTCGCACTCCTTTTTGCGGTGTGCTGCGTTCCATCTCCACTTCTACCCGCTACTCCTGATGCTTGTTGTCATTCTATGTGTTCCATCTTGCAGTTGGTCAGGTGTTCTTGGAGGCCCCCGTATGCTATCTGTTCCACCTGTGGCTACCTGTGTTTATCTGGTCTCTACTCAAGAGTATTATTTCCATCTATATTCAGTGTGTGGGCTCCAGCTTGCCATCTTGTATGCAAGGATTCCAGCCTGTATATCAATGTGCTTAGGCTACTATCTGCTTTCTTGTGAGCAAGGGTTTCTGCTTCTTGTGTTGTGTGCAAGGGTTCCTGTTACCTGTGTGGTGTGCAAGGGTTCCAGGGTGTGTATCAGTTCCTGATCAGGTACCTACGCTGCAGGTTTCCCTTGGAGGCTATTGCTGGGGGCCACAACCTATCAGGTGCCAGTAGCCAAGTCTCTCCCCACCACAGGGGCATTTTAAGAAGTGAGGGGGCCCTTGTGCAGGATTTGTACATGCCCCCCCCCCCAGAAAGGACTGCCTGATTTGCA
>WWET01005536.1:77564-91749 GCA_011038615.1 Limnodynastes dumerilii | reverse complement strand
GAGGTGTGATAGAGGTATATTGTGTATTATATACATCATCTATGTTGGCACAGCCCTCATGTACCCCCATATACTTCCCGCTTATGGTGCCACTATTGTGAACGACTTTAGTATATAATCGCTCTAGTGCAGGGGTAGGCAACCTTAAACACACAAAGAGCTATTTGGACCGATTTCCCCCAGAAAAGAAAACCTCGGGAGCCACAAAACCCTTTATTGCCCAGCCTTTATTTCTGCCCCTTTAGTGTGCCCAGTTTTCATTAATGCCCCTTGTATGTGCCCAGCCTTTATTACTGTCCCTTTATATGTGCCCAGCCTTTATTTCTGCCCCTTTAGTGTGCCCAGTTTTCATTAATGCCCCTTGTATGTGCCCAGCCTTTATTACTGTCCCTTTATATGTGCCCAGCCTTTATTACTGCCCTTATATGTGTGCCCAGGCATTATTACTGCCCTTATATATGTGCCCAGTCTTTATTACTGCCCTTATATGTGCCCAGTTTTTATTACTGCCCTTATATATGTGCCCAGCCTTTATTACTGCCCTTATATATGTACCCAGTCTTTATTACTGCCCTTATATATGTGTACAGTCTTTATTACTGCCCTTATATATGTGCCCAGCCTTTATTACTGCCCTTATATATGTGCCCAGCCTTTTTGATTGCCCTTATATATGTGCCCAGCCTTTATTTCTGCCCCTTTAGTGTGCCCAGTTTTCATTAATGCCCCTTGTATGTGCCCAGCCTTTATTACTGGCCTTATATATGTGCCCAGTCTTTATTACTGCCCTTATATATATGTGCCCAGTCTTTATTACTGCCCTTATATATATGTGCCCAGTCTTTATTAATGCCCTCATACATGTGCCCAGTCTTTATTACTGCCCTTATATATGTGCCCAGTCTTTATTACTGCCCTTATATATGTGCCCAGTCTTTATTATTGCCATTATATATGTGCCCAGCCTTAATTACTGCCCTTATATATGTGCCCAGCCTTTATTACTGCCCCTTGTATGTGCCCAGCCTTTATTACTGCCCTTATATATGTGCCCAGTCTTTATTACTGCCCTTATATGTGCCCAGTTTTTATTACTGCCCTTATATATGTGCCCAGTCTTTATTACTGCCCTTATATGTGCCCAGTTTTTATTACTGCCCTTATATATGTGCCCAGTCTTTATTACTGCCCTTATATGTGCCCAGTTTTTATTACTGCCCTTATATATGTGCCCAGTCTTTATTACTGCCCTTATATGTGCCCAGTTTTTATTACTGCCCTTATATATGTGCCCAGTCTTTATTACTGCCCTTATATGTGCCCAGTTTTTATTACTGCCCTTATATATGTGCCCAGTCTTTATTACTGCCCTTATATGTGCCCAGTTTTTATTACTGCCCTTATATATGTGCCCAGTCTTTATTACTGCCCTTATATGTGCCCAGTTTTTATTACTGCCCTTATATATGTGCCCAGTCTTTATTACTGCCCTTATATGTGCCCAGTCTTTATTACTGCCCTTATATATGTGCCCAGTCTTTATTACTGCCCTTATATATGTGCCCAGCCTTTATTACTGCCCTTATATATGTGCCCAGTCTTTATTACTGCCCTTATATATGTGCCCAGCCTTTATTACTGCCCCGTTGTATGTGCCCAGCCTTTATTACTGCCCTTATATATATGTGCCCAGCCTTTATTACTGCCCTTATATATGTGCCCAGCCTTTATTACTGCCCTTACATATATGTGCCCAGCCTTTATTACTGCCCTTATATATGTGCCCACATACTATAACCGCGCATTACCTCCACCCCACATACTATAACCAGACATTACCCCCTCCCCATTCACATAATATAATCACACGTTACCCCCTCCCTCATATACTTTAACCCACAATAAGCTTTCATAAGTGTCTTACCTATTTGCTGTCTTCCCCTCTCTTCTTCCTCACCAGTCACCCTCTGTCCTCTGCGGTGCCGCTTCTTCTGAATGACGCAGCATCGCGCAGCGGTCCGGGCACATTGTATGTGGCAATACAGTGTCCGGGAATAATACTATTTCTGTAGTTAAATTACATTTTATAGTCCGGGAGGGAGCCGCAGAAGTCGGCTAAAAGAGCTGCGACCCCTGCTCTAGTGTATGTCTGGGTTTAATGTGGCTTTCATTATCGTAGATTCACATGAATAATCACATTTGTACTTCTTACATGGCCTCAGTAATCCTCAGTGCCCAGTGTCTTGATTTACCTATTCATGTGATCAGAAGGGAGCTGAGTTACTGTTACATTTTGTTATCTGTGATCTCGATGTGTTGGACAGAATTATAAAATCAGTTTCATGCTGTATTTTTAGGCTGTGAATGGGAAATAAGACCTGAAGTAAAAAGTGGTCGAGGATGGACAACAATAGGAATCTCGTGAAAGAAAGAATATTAGAATTGACCCTGGAGATTATCTACCTGTTGACTGGAGAGGTGAGGAGGATTCTGGGAGTGTCACATGACATTGCTCTTATCTCTATTAATAATCCAGGGATGTGACTGGAGTGGTGAGGAGGATTCTGGGAGTGTCACATGACAACAATCCTATAGGAATATGTTGCATAATTTCTACATACAGTAAAGAAAGTAAAATATGTTTTTTGTGCTTTTAATAAAAATTATTGTTTGCAATTATTTTGTGACATTTATATTGTGACAGAGGTGCTCCTATGTATCAGGACCTCCAGTTGCAGTCAGCATTGCATTGTACAATCCTGCAATCTTGTGCCCATAGCTGAAGTGAGCCTGTACGCTATGCCCCGTAATTACTTAATTGCGCATGTTGGAGCCCTCCTTTTTTTGGGCACGCTGCATGTAGATTTGCACTCTGACCTGAAAGTTTATTAGTGTCTATACATAAAGCATAACCGGTTACTGGAGGATTGGGAACTGAGAGCAAAAAATAAACCTAAACAGAGATAAACCTTTAAGATACAGTGGTTCCATGGGAAAAACACACACTGGATGCATTCAAGGCATAGAGGATCCAGGGACACACACAGGTTAGCAACAATGACCAGCAGTCTGCTCAGGGAGTGGCTGGAAGAAATATTCAGCTGATCAGGTGCTGGTAATCAAGCAACAAAATGGATGATGAGGCCCATCATAGCAGCCCCTAAAGGAGAACTATGAAAATGCCACACAATGTACTAACACCTTCTAAATGGATGCAGAATTGTGCAAGAAATTACTCATTTTAATAAACTTTACTTTTTTTTTTTTTTTACATTTAGGATTATATCGTTGTGAAGAAGGAGGGTGGAGGATCCATAAACATTAGTAGACTACAGGTTGTAGAAGGATCTTGTAGAACCCAAACTATATTAAAACCTCAACTAAAGTTAATAACAGATAAGCAGCAAAATGATCAGAAGATTTTGAAACTCACCAAGAATATCATTCAGCTGCTGACTGGAGAGGTAACTGCTGGGAATGGGACATTATACTGTGACACTAGGGGATGTGTGTGACTGGAGAGGTGACTGCTGGGAATGGGATATTATACAATGACAGCAGGGGATGTGTGTGACTGGAAAGGTGACTGCTGGGAATGGGACATTATACAGTGACACCAGGGGATGTGTGTGACTGCTGGGACTGGGACATTATACGGTGACACCAGTGGATGTGTGTGACTGGAGAGGTGACTTCTGGGAATGGGACATTATACAGTGACAGGGGATGTGTGTGACTGGAGAGGTGACTGCTGGGAATAGGACATTATACAGTGACAGGGTATGTGTGTGACTGGAGAGGTGACTGCTGGGAATGGGACATTATACAGTGACACCAGGGGATGTGTGTGACTGGAAAGGTGACTGCTGGGAATGGGACATTACACAGAGACACCAGGGGATGTGTGTGACTCGAGAGGTGACTGCTAGGAATTGGACATCACAGGATGACACCAGGGGATGTGTGTGACTGGAGAGGTAACTGCTGGGAATGTGACATTATATAGTGACACCAGGGGATGTGTGTGACTGGAGAGGTGACTGCTGGGAATGGGACATTATATAGTGACACAATGGGATATTATACAGTGACACCAGGGGATGTGTGTGACTGGAGAGGTGACTGCTGGGAATGGGGCATTATACAGTGACACCAGGGGATGTGTGTGACTGGAGAGGTGACTGCTGGGAATGGGACATTATACAGCGACACCAGGGGATGTGTGTGACTGGAGAGGTGACTGCTGGGAATAGGACATTATATAGTGACACCAGGGGATGTGTGTGACTGGAGAGGTGACTGCTGTGAATGGACATGAAGGACTGACCAAAGGGATTTATGGGATAGATCAATTTTTTACATGATTTGTGCAATGATATGACTCCAAACTATCTAATGAGATGACCAATGGGATCTAAAGATCATGGGGATATATTAATATGGTTTGTTTAATAAAGATAGAGCTAAGAGACAATCTATTGCATATGACCCATAGTAATTTACCTCTTTAGAATATGGCTATCTACAGAGTTGCTCATGTACCACCTGGAAAAATATATACCTTTGGGAAACATTTGTATATCACATGATTTATCTATGTTTGGAGAGACATTTATGGATAATGCGATTTAATCATGGGAAGCTCCCTACTTATAAGCAATGTTGCTCAAGATGTAATATATTTTGCTTTTGTAAGATGGGATTTTAGATCATATAGACTTTTCAGTTAGTTAGAGGTTCTAAGATTGGTGAAATAGGGTCCCATGGTAGGAATATTGTGATGGATTTCCTTAAACAATTATGTAGTCTATATAAACATTTAATTATGATTATGTATAATCATTATTTATCATGTAGAACGTATTGGTCTCTCTTTTTATCATTCAATTCACCATACTACTAAATTACTATATTATTCACTTATAACTTACTGCTTCATTATTATGATTATTATTCAACCAGTAGCCTTTTTTCATCACTTCTTGAGTATTAATTTTTAATCACATTTGACACAATAATCATTTTTGTCACAACTGTTTTTATTATTTTTATGATTTTATTAATTATATCACATTAGTAGGCAGTTGTAAATACGTGACAATTGACACATTGTGTCTTTGACACTTATACTTACCTTTCATGACTATATAATAGGTTTTTGCTATTATTTTATCACATTATTCTAGCACATCAGAACGCAATTGTAACCACTATACAGTGATATTAGCTTTTTCCTTATGATCAATTACCTTGTTTCACATTCATATTTTTTACACTTGATATTATGGGATTTTTCATAGATAAATAATTATGACCAATATGATATATCATCTTCATAATTGATTATTTATAATCGATTTTATTGTATGAGCTTATTAGTGTCCACTTATATATTTCCATCACTATAATGTTTATGATTAATAATCAAGATTTAAATATAACGTTTATAATTATTAATCAAGATTTAAATATTTGTGTCACTTCTGGGATGGGTTAATTTATAATAAGTTGTGATGAATAAAAAAATTTTAATAACCTAACTACTGCCTAATAATTATTCTGCTGTGGCCCTAATATATGATACATTCCAAGTAATACTGAGACCCCCTCTTTTGACCTATAATTCTTTTTCAGTAACTTTTTTTAAATGTATGGCTTCATAAGGTTTTGGTATATAATTTGATAGTAATGTACTTAATTATTACCTAACAATTATAATTAGTTTGTTATGGTTCTAATATATGAGTCTCTTCCTCCTGGCTTGTGTTTTTTTTTCTTTTTTCTTCTTACTACATGGTCTCAATATTTCCTTTATAACGATGCCCCTCCGTGATTGGCTGCAGAAGGGGTGTGTTTAGCGGTGACTCCAACGATTGGTCTAGATTCTCTTAAAATATACTTACCCGCCGATCAGCTGGTTGATGCCTTGAGAAAGCTCGCTTTCTGAGCGAAATGCGCGTTGGCGTTGTGCACGAGGGGATCCTGTAGCTAGCGTGCACTTTACATTCTGCTGCCTCTAGCGCTATACTTCTTTAGCTTAAACATTTTTCAATGTACTGGCTGTTAGTGCTGTCGTATTTGGCACTTAGCGATATCATCAATAATTGCTATTCTATTGTGCTCTTCTTATTGGCACTTAATACTATTAGTTTTAACAATGCTATCTCATTGTGCTGGTGTATTTGGCACTGCTGCTAGCTATTACATTCAGGAGGCTTCTATTTATTTATCATAGTGGGTGACCTTCTATCTATGAGGACCTATTACTCAGCACACTAATATAACCTTTCTTTGGGGCACCATGTGGGTATATTTACCCCATTTGCTACCTAACATAAGAGCTGTGTAATTTTGAGAGCTACTGAGTAGTACACTAATTCAGTATTTTTTTTAAGTACTATATTGATATCATACAAAAAAAGGGGGGGAAATTGTGCTAGAAATGTATAACCAGAATACTTAAAGTAAAACACTTTAATACACAAGTAAATGTAAAATAAATAAATACAAATAAAAAAAATGTATATATCCAATATTTCCAATTTCAAGGTGTGCTCGGGGCCCCAAAATAAACACACCTCTACAATATAGATATTATATGTCACAAAATGACCGGTATTTAGTTAGCAATAAATTAAAGATGTCCAGTATTTAGAAACAAATTCTAGAATAGTCCTCCTTCAATATCCGGATTGAATTTAAGATGATAATATTATTGTTCTTTTCTTCAGAGATCTAACACATTTGTATTTGTATCGACAAAAATAGTTGCAAGTTATAATGATGTACAATGCGGGATGGAGGTAGAGGCTTCTTAAACATATGTCCAATATAAAGCGCATTGAGAGTCCATGCTCGTTGGCTATCTTATAATATGCCTCTATTTGGACTTACAGTTTTTGTGGTGGTCCTGGTGAAGGTGTTACAGAGTGGGAAGCTTCCCTCTCTGCTACTCGCCTACTCTTGTCCCGCCGCCACACTACTACTACCAATATGGACCTTGGTTTGAAGGAGTTCATCCTAAGGGGAATAAGGTTTATCCTGACCCATAATTATTTTAATTTTGATGGAAACTTTTTTAATCAGATATGCGGTACTGCTATGGGGACCAGGTTTGCCCCCTGTTATGCAAATATATTTCCAGCATTCTGGGAACGGTCTATCGTTATGACAGGGGAGGCAAACCTGGTCTCCTAGTACCGCTATATAGATGACATTTTTTTTCATTTGGAGTGGTACAAGGGTGGAATTGGATAGTTTTTGTACAGCATTAAATTCCAATTCACTCAACATTAAACTCACTTTTCTCATTAGTCAGACATCTGTCAATTACTTGGACCTAAACATTTATATAGAGAACAACCAGTTGAAAACTCAGAACTTCACGAAAGAAACAGATACTAATTCTTACATCCCTGTATGTAACCACCATCACCAGTGGCTAAATAATATTCCAAAGGGACAATTTATGCGCCTCAGACGCAATTGTTCGGAGGTCCAAGTATTTGACAGACATGCAGAGAAAATGAAAGCACAATTTATGGAAAGGGACTATCAGGAGAATATCCTAGATAGAACAATTCAGGAAGTAAGAAATATGGATCGATCCGTTTTATTGGCCCATAAGATTAAGAATACCAATTTTAATGAAAGTATAGTTCCATTCATCAGTCAATACAATAGCCAATATAAGTTAGTTGAAAAAATCATTAATAAACATTGGCTTTCTATATCTTGAAGAATGGCACTGAGTTACAGGATCATGTAGGAGAACGGGCTAAATTCATATATAGAAAAGCCCCGAAACTGCGGAACCACTTGGTCTCCAGTGCTTTTGGGGACAGAAAAAATAATGGAGGGATCAGATCCAAAGGTTTTTACCAATGTGGCCTTTGCACTATGTGTAAAACAGTTAAAGGCCCTATGAAAATAGAGAGATACATTTCTAAGTCTAACAACTGGTCTGATAATATCGACCAATTCATTACTTGTAACACTAGTAATTGCATATACATTCTGGAATGCAAATGTGGCCTACAGTATGTGGGACGGACCTCCAGGCCCCTTAAGGTGAGGTGGGCAGAGCACCTTAGAAACATCAGGAGGGACATCCGATGTCAGCACATTTTAAACATAAACATAACTGTAAGGCCTCAGATATCACCAGTGTTTATGGTATCAAAAAAGTTATAAAACATTGGCGGAAACATGATGGAGGGTCTGAATTAGCTAGAGCTGAAATGAAATTGATTTTTAATCTCGATACTTTGCAACAAGAGGCCTCAACCAGGAGTTTGAGGTCAAGTGGTTCCTGCAGGACTAGGGGACCACTGGAGAGGTTGGGGAATTATTCCCCTAGTTTGTAATTTTTCAGTTATTCAACTAGCCTATGATCCAATATACCTACGACCATACCTACCTGGATATGCCCAACCTTGTCCGATCTTGGAAGCTATACAGGTTTGGGCCCGGCCAGTATCCGGATGGGAGACCTCCAGAGAAGACCGGGTGTCGTAGGTGAATAGATGATTTATAGGTAAGTTGACTGGTTTACTTTTTTTAGTTTTATTTATTTAATTTTAGTTTTGAAGATAAGGTATTGGAGATATCCCTTCTTATCTAGTTTTGGCCCCACGGTACCAGTGGCAATCATGAGACTGCGATATTGTTGGTTTTGGCCTAAAGTTGCTTTTTTTCATTTTCGCTCTCAGCATTTCATTCCTTAGCAATCAGCTATATCCTTTTTTTCACTATATTCCATACATCCATCCTTATGCAGCACATAATATTTTTATCTACACTTGTCACCTTGTTATCACCTTTTGGTTACTATTGTTTTCATTCCCACGTTTGCATTTAGCCTCAATTATTATATATACAATTTTTGCACACCATTTCCATTCACATTTGTTTACACATTTTATTAATTAATTTACTTATATTCATTACATTAATTAGTTCATCATGTATCCACTAGGTCTTATTCACACATTGTTATTTTACATTTAGGTTATTTTACATTTAGGATATTTGTTGGCGAATGGGAGATTATACGGTGACACCAGGGGATGTGTGGGACTGGAGAGGTGACTGCTGGGAATGGGACATTATACAGTGACACCAGGGGATGTGTATGACTGGAGAGGTGACTGCTGGGAATGGGACATTATACGGTGACACTAGGGGATGTGTGTGACTGGAGAGGTGACTGCTTGGGCATGTGTCTGGCTGTTGACTCTCTCATTGTGTTTATCAGGTTCCTGTAAGGTGTGGAGATGTTGCTGTCTATTTCTCTATGGAGGAATGGGAGTATATGGAAGGACAGAAGAATATGTACGAGGATGTTATAATGATGGACGAAGAACCAATTGTATCACAAGGTAAGTATTCCTAAATGCTGCTGTCCCTGCCTGTAGATGTAGCCTGTAGATTAGCATGCTGGGAAACAAGTCCATTTCATTCATTGTGCTATAGAGTTTTTCTGTATAATTATAGTCTGAATTATTGTACTGTATGAATGAAGACATCTGGTGATCTTCTCTATTCATCCCTATCTCCAGATGTAATTGCTTATCATGGGCTAGATCCGCTTTATGTGCGTGCGGGTATCAGTAAGAATGTGCGCGAAGTGGGAAGTGCCACGCCCCCTGCACTTCCCAGCCCCTGACCCTGAATTTAAATGTTTATCTCCGCCTCTACACCAGAGATAAGACTGGTGTAAATTAGGGGTCAGCTACTTTTGCGTACCGCCATGCGTACCTAACAAAGTTATGTACGCCAGTTGGTACGATCGCGTAAGCAGTTTGCGTAATTCCCCTGTCATACCATTGTCTGGATCTGCCCCATTTCAGCAAAATTGTTTTGTTTCCAACAGATGGTTTTGGCTGCGAGAAAACTCTAGGAGGTCAGCGTTCCTCTTATGTAGCATCAAGCTCTGTAGGTGAAGAGTGTATGACCAACAATGCTGAACTGGAGAGACAGTGCTTAAAAGAATACACACCTAAAGAAAACCCTATGCCGATCTTTAACAAAGAACCAATCTTAAATATAGATGGAGATCTGACACAATCTCATTATATTAAGGATGATTTAACCTCTGGGTATGAAGACCATTACAGAGACACTGACATGTATGCATGTACTGTGTCTACACATTATACTATGCATACTAAGGAAGAACCGGTCACAAGGGAAGAATATATCAGAGATACTGACATTTATCTACAGTCTACATCTACTCATATCAAGGAGGAATGTGATGGAGGAAACTACACAGACAATGACATTTATGCACCCACAGATCATACACCGTCTACATCTATACATATTAAGGAGGAACCAGACTCATGTGATGGAGAATCAGACACCGACATTTATACACCCACAGATCACACACAGTCTACATCTATACATATTAAGGAGGAACAGTCACAGACATGTGATGAAGGAACAGTCACAGACAATGACATTTATACACCCACAGATCATATACAGTCTACATCTATTCATATTAAGGAGGAACCAGACTCATGTGATGGAGAATTAGATACCGACATTAATACACCCACAGATCACACACAGTCTACATCTATACATATTAAGGAGGAACTAGACTCATGTGATGGAGTAAACAACACAGACAATGACATTTATACACCCACAGATCATATACAGTCTACATCTATTCATATTAAGGAGGAACCAGTCTCATGTGATGGAGGTAACTACACAGACAATGACATTTATACACCCACAGATCATACACAGTCTACATCTACTCATATTAAGGAGGAACCAGACTCATGTGATGGAGTAAACAACACAGACACTGATATTTATATACCCACAGATCATACACAGTCTAAGACTCCTACTGTAATGGATGAAACCATGTCATGTGAGGAAGAAAATGCTGTCAATAGTTGTGGATTTAATGTTGCTGATTTGAGTCATGGAAACGCAGCTTCACGTAAATGGAAAGATGATGACTTGCAGTTAAGCAGCAAAGACTTTAAGAACAGTTTGTCTGTATACACAGTCCATCAAAGAGAAAACTGCATGGAGATCCTGTACCACTGTCCCAGCTGCTACAAAGGCTTCTCCAGTAACTTGGACCTTGCTAGACACCAAGTGATTCATACAGTGAATACAGTGTTCATATGTTCCCTTTGTGGGAAAGGTTTCACAGAGATGACATTCCTTGAAAAGCATCAGGTCATTCACACCGACCTAAAACTTTGTATCTGCCCGATATGTGGAAGCTGTTTTTACAGCGAGACCTCATTGGCTAAGCATCAGAAAATCCACTCGGTCTTCTGTTCTGTGTGCGGCAAATGTTTTCTTAATAACTCTGAGAAGGACGCACACGAGAGGTTGCACCCAGCGGTCAAGCCGTGTGTTTGTCGTGTTTGTGGTAAACACTTTGATGCCAAATCAGACCTCAACAAGCACTTGCTGTGGCACTCTAAAATCAAGATGAAACTGAAACGATGAGAGATTTGAATGAATAATTTGTAGCCTTATATTTCACTTGTGTTATTTCAGACCTGTATTTACCAATATGTTTAATGTGTTACAGACTGAAGAAATGACTTTGCATTTAAAGCAATTTTTGTTACCGTTCAAGCATAATGATGGGAATAATAAACATGTTTAGGCATAACAAATGCAATAGTTGTCATACATTAAACCCATGTGACCAATGATGGGTGTGTCTCCGCTGAGAAGTTTCAAACTGTCTGGGAAATTGATTGCTTTTGCCTTGAAGAGGTCAAGCGATTGATCCCTGGAGCACCAAAGATGGAGCTCCTAAAGGTAAGTATTAATTTTACCTCATCCCATTCCCTAATCCCTACTCTAACCTTCTCTGTCCATGACCTTAACCCTAACCTTCCCTTCCCCACAGCCTGATCCTAACCTTCCCTTCCCCGCAGCCTGACCCTAACCTTCCCTTCCCTTCCCTTCCCCGCAGCCTGACCCTAACCTTCCCTTCCCTTCCCCTCCCCGCAGCCTGACCCTAACCTTCCCTTCCCTGCAGCCTGACCCTAACCTTCCCTTCCCTTCCCTGCAGCCTGACCCTAACCTTCTATTCCCAACCCTGCAGCCTGACCCTAACCTTCCCTTCCCTGCAGCCTGACCCTAACCTTCCCTTCTCTTCCCTGCAGCCTGGCCCTAACCTTCTATTCCCAACCCTGCAGCCTGACCCTAACCTTCTATTCCCTCCCCTTCAGCCTGACCCTAACCTTCTATTCCCTCCCCTTCAGCCTGACCCTAACCTTCCCTCCCCTGCAGCCTGACCCTAACCTTTCCTCCCCTGCAGCCTGACCCTAACCTTTCCTGCAGCCCGACCCTAACCTTTCCTGCAGCCCAACCCTAAAGCTCCCCTCCCCACAGCCTATTAACCATAAACCTCCCCTCCCTGCAGCCTAACTATAAACCTCCCATCCCCACAGCCTATTAACCTTAAGACTCCCCTCCCCACAGCCTATTAACCCTAAGACTCCCCTCCCCGCATTCCTATTAACCATAAAACTCACCTCCCATCCCCACAGCCTATTAACCTTAAGACTCCCATCCCCGCATCCTATTAATCATAAGACTCCCCTCCCCACAGCCTATTAACCATAAGACTCCCCTCCCCGCATTCCTATTAACCATAAAACTCCCCTCCCTGCAGCCTAACTATAAACCTCCCATCCCCACAGCCTATTAACCTTAAGACTCCCCTCCCCACAGCCTATTACTCATAAGACTCCCCTCCCCGCAGCCTATTAACCATAAAACTCCACTCCCTGCAGCCTGACCCTAAACCCCCTTCCCTAGAGCCTAACCATAACCCTCCCCTTAACCCTAAAAGTCCCCAGAGAGGTTGCTCACCTCTCCGGTGGGGTGTTAACTGAGGTGGTACAAAGTGAAACAAGAATGGAATATGCTGCAAAACAAACGCCTTTAATAATTTTATAATCTGTCATGATCAAAAGCAGTTTAGTAATGATTGGCTCTAACACTATATTTGTTATTGCTTTACTCTGGGATTTTATGAATACTATTGAAGTCACAATTTACTAGCACCCAACATCTAAGTGACATAGAACACAGCTTGATTCTGTTTCCTTCGCAGTTTCAATGGATTGCATTTTACCATTGTGATAGTTTGTGCAGAGTCATTATCTAAGTGTTGTCCAAGAAGGAATTATTTGATTGTATAACATAGATTCTACTCAACTCACTCCTGGAAATTTTCTATGTGATAAGCAATAAAATAAGTTCTTTATTACAATGGTCTTATCTACTACACTATTTCTGTCACCTGTTCTACTGTTTGATAGCAATGCTTTCAGAATATGTTTTACACGTTTGTCTCAATAATTCCTTTGTGGCGTTGACCTAATACCTCTTACATTAATTTTTGCATTGATAATGTTTCAAATACCATCAATTTGTCAAAATTTTCCAATGGTGTTGGTACAGCTGCTCTCTTTGCAACCTCATCCGCCCTTTGGTTACCCAGTGATACTATGTCAGTCTCGTATGTGTGTGCTTTGCATTTGATAACTGCAACCTGTATTGGCAGTTGTATGGCTTCTAACAGTCCTTTCTCTGTATGGAGTGTGCCAGCTGCTGTCATAAAGTTTCTGAGTCTCCACAGGGCCCCAATATCATGTACTACTCTGAAATCATACCTCAAATCTGTATAAATATTGGCAATTTTTCCTTCTGCCAATGCCCTTCTCAAAGCTAAAAGTTCTGCTACCTGTGCTGAGTGAGGTGGTTCAAGGGGTCCAGCTTCTACTATACTTTTGTCGTCTACTACTGCATAACTGATACATAATTCACATGTGTCAGTCTGTCTATTACAACTCCCGTCCGTGTAAAAGATCACATCTGCACCATCTATTGGGGTGTCATGTATGTCGGGTCTTGCAGTAAAGGTTTGATTCAGATAGTCCATACAGTCATGAGTGTCTGTTTGTCTGCTAAATTCAGTAATTTCCAGAGCCCTGTCCACCCTTTGTGCATCATGAGGCACAAACGGTAAATACAAAGATGGATTTAGTGTATTACACCTTTTAATTGTAATATTAGCAGGTGCCATAAGCGCTAGTTCCCATCTTGTAAACCGTACAGAGGAGATGTGTCTAGTCTGGGCAGAAAGCATGTGGTACTTGAACAGTCAAATCATGGC
>WWET01005535.1:66289-78438 GCA_011038615.1 Limnodynastes dumerilii | reverse complement strand
ATGGAAAAAATTCTTCCACCTCAGTTGTTGTCCGTGGTCTTCCGGGTCTTTTGGTGTTGCTGAGCTCTCCGGTGCGTTCTTTCTTTTTAAGAATGTTCCAAACAGTTGATTTGACCACACCTAATGTTTTTGCTATCTCTCTAATGGGTTTGTTTTGATTTTTCAGCCTGTCACTGATAGTGACAGCTCTTCGGATCTCATATTGAGAGTCAACAGCAACAGATTCCAAATGCAAATGTCACACCTAGAATCAACTCCAAACCTTTTACCTACTTAATTGATGATGAAATAAGGAGGGAATAGCCCACACCTGTCCATTAAATAGCTTTTGAGTCGATTGTCCCATTACTTTTGGTCCCTTAAAAAGTGGGAGGCACATATAGAAACCGTTGTAATTCCTACACCGTTCACCTGATTTGGATGTAAATACCCTCAAATTAAAGCTGAAAGTCTGCAGTTAAAGCCCATCTTGTTTGTTTCATTTCAAATCCATTGTGGTGGTGTATAGAGCCCAAAAATATGAGATGTCCCAATATTTATGCACCTGACTATATAAAAGTATATAAATGTCTGTATCAGTGTATTACTTGCACCGGCCCTGCTATTAGAAATGTGTTAGATATAAAAAAAAATCTACAAAAGTCTGGATTTTGCAGATCCAGGTCCATACAGAGATTGCTGTGTCGGCACTAAACATAAGAAAACACCCCATTTTCAGAAGTCTGAATACAGTCTCATGTGACTGAGCCTTCTTCATAGAGTTTGAAAGTTAACTATCTACTTCATGAAGACCAGCGAATGAGTCTGTACCTGATTTTCTTTCAGCATTATCTGCCCTTGCTCTTTGTTTCCAATGAATGTTTTGGTGCAACGAAAAAGTCTTGCATTGATCTGAACCTTTTGTACAAAATTAGCAGGAAAGAATCCAACTCTGTCTTCTATTTTACCCTGTAAAAAACAATTTGAGTGACTTGAGATATTTTCTTAAACTGCATTTTTTTTACAAGCCAAGTAAAATGATGTAGGAATTAATAAATAATAACCATAGTAACAAAACTCAGATTTGTGCCTATTTTCTGTTCGCTTAGATTGGATTTCATTTTGCATGTACATGAATCTGTGGTATTCGATCAGAAGGTATTGAGACCTATCCAGGCTTATGACTTATCTAAACACTTCTAACAAAGGCCTGGCTTGTGATGATAAGTAGGTGGATTTTCTTATTACAGTGTACAGTTAAGATGTGCTATACCTCTATACCAATCATGAATTCCTCACTACTGCCATTTTCTGATTCTAAGATTTGTAAATTTAAGGAATGCCCTGGGCAGAAGTTCAATTGCTTGAGGGAAGTGGTTAGCGATGAGATCATTAAGGATATTGCAGAGTTGAAATTAAGGATCTCTACACAACATTTGCTCAGAGATTATGTGAATTGGATCTTATGACCTAATCCTGAGGGGCTGCGGTTGCCGGTCTGGCCAGTTCTATTTTGACAATGATACAGCTGCCAGCTGAATGGCAGCTTGTATCATTGCCAAAATGCTCGGAACATAGAAAATTGCTATTTGAAATGGGTACCTATTTTTAGCAACAGCTAGGGTTAGGCTCAAGAAGTAGAAGTTAGAGCTGAAGGGGAAGGTTAGGGTTCAACTGTGGGAAACGAAGGGATCAGCCATCTATTTGTAAGATTGATTGTGAAAAGCCACAATTTATGCTCAGAGGTATGTTATAACATTCAATTATATAGGTTCTTTTTACAGGGAGATTAGATTAAGAGCTCTATATAATGAAAAGAGGTACTGTAAAACTGTACATGAAATATTTAGTATATGATCATTAAAAGCCTTATATTGTAGATTAGTGTTTTTAATCAATTGATTACCAGATTTGAACCTAAATTTGGATTTGTTAACTGAACATGAAACTGATGATAGTGGACTCAAGACTGCTCCAAGACTTTTATTTTATAATGTGACATATGGATATAATTTTTAGGTAAATGTGGTGAGCCAATAAACTGGGCAGATATTTTCTATCCCATCAGCAAATTATGGATGAAGAAATAATGAACTTACATTCTACAGCTTGTATCAAGTTACCTTTTGGAGATAACTTCAGACACAGTTGCAAAATAGCAATTAAAATATGATTCAATTTCAAAAAGTATAATGTTATATGTCACTTTTTTAAAGTTTTAAAAATAAATAAAAATACATTTTACAATACAATAACAAAATCATAAGTGTTAACACTTATGTATATATTTATATTTAATATAAAACTGAAATAGCTACCTTCCACCAGTCTTCATTAGAATCATCAAGTATGGTTATTCTATCGCCTGGTCTGCATAAAAACAGAAAGTTTTGATTAATTATTCATGCACACACAGATACTGTCATATGTTGAAAATTATTACTAGTTTTGTAGGAATACACATTGTAGTACATGAAACAGTAGTAACAAAACCAGCAACTGCATGGTCTAAGCCTTTCCTTTCCACTGCATGTGATGTATGGTATGTTGGCCATTCCTCTGCAATTATTTTTCCCTCATACTTTGTGCTAAGGCTTTACGAAGAGTGGATAAAAAGTTTTTGGTTTTATAGTGCCCGTTCTTTTATCTTTCTCTTACCCAAGGACAATTTTTATTGCTACATGCTTGAAAAGTACAGTATTATGACTGCCATTTCTGTAAACTGGTTTATTAGTTTATTATGGATTGCAGGGGAAAAAAAATAAAAAAGGGGACCCAGTACAGATTGGTACAGAATGAAATAGGTGACTTCAAGTAACACTATTAATGACTAGAAATAAAAATATATGTGTATGTTAATCCAACCGGATAACTCAGGTAGAGGAGCCTCCAATAGATAAATAGATTATAAATAGTGAAGGAAAAAAATAGAAATAAAAAGTAAATATTAAGCATAGAAAACAAAAGGGAGATGACAAAATGACAATATGAATATGGCAATATGGCAATATGAACATTCCAATCCATAGATTGTAGAAAGCAAGCACAAATAAATATATAAATATATATCAGACCTGACCAGGTCTTAAAGTAGCAGCAGGGAAACTGGTGTGATCAGGGTTGGCCTAATCAACAGCAGCTGTGCTCTTCTGATACTGATATAAGTGTTTCACAGACAGAGGGTCAAGACTCTTGATGGCAGAATAGCTGCCCAAGGGTTGGGGTACGATAGGGACCACTGTAGCACCTGAAGAATCTTTGGATTATGATGTGACACTTACATGCTGCACTGCTGTAACCAACCTGCTGTTGCTGATGTGATTTACCTGTTATGCTGTCTGCCTGCTACACAATAAAAGAACTTTACTTCATCACCTCCATGTGATGTGCTTCCTTATCACATTTGGTGCCCAACGTGGGGACACATCTAAGCTGAAAACTATACCCTACAGAGAACCCTAGGTAAGACAGCTACAATATCTGTGACAATAAACTGACAAATTATGTTTAAAGTATACATTACTCAGTTGGCCTGGAAGCCAGAAAGGCTTAACCCAATTTGTTTGTGCCTGTTGTGGAGGACAGGGCAACTTGGGGTTAATGAGAGTTGTGTGAGAAGCAGCCTTAAAGGGCCACAGTATCATTAGAAAAAACTAAAAATTGCCTACTCATTCATGAGTGACAAAGATAGATTAGGTTATTAAGTAGCGCACACCTCATAAATGCACCGAGCTAGGTAGAGAATAAAATTTCAATATTTATTATAACATTTTAAAACCTATTATGTAAGGCGAAAAATAGAAACACTTCTAAGTCTAAACAAGACAATAACTGATTATACATGAGCACTCAATACAGAATGACAACACATTATGTCAAAGAAAAGAGCGGAGGGGCTACGGCTAAATTGCCCTGCACTTAAAGAGGAAAAACTCACCCTAATGAACACCACTAGCGGTCTCACGACCACGCTTCTCCCCTTCCGGGGTAGTATCTAAACCCTCCCTATACTCACCCTAATATGTGTACAAAAACCCTCTCAGGTAAATAACAGGCAGAAAAACCAGAATGAACACGATGTAGCAGTAGGTTCTCTGCAGACAAATTGATTGAGGCTCACGATATATGCAGCACCTGACGCACGTTTCGCCTGGATGGTAGCTTTCTCAAAGGTGTTGCAGGTTTAAAGTCCAATGGCTATTTAACCTCCTCATAGCCAATCAAAGAAGAGTCGCACATAATGACGGACTTCTAAAAACGGGAAACAAAGACATAAGTATACACATTATAAATACATTGTGGTCAACAAAAATAAAAAACCTTTGATTAAACTCAGTAGTACTGGGCAAAAGTAAAAAGTGTATATATAAATGCTCAAGAAATCTTTATTAGAGAAAAGGTACATATGATTCGTTTTCATTTAACCCCCTCGGTGCCGTGCTGTCCATCAGAAAAAAACACCTTGTTTCTTTACACAGTAAAGCCCTATCAATATCTCTTCCTCTCAAGGTAGATATGATTTTTTTCAAGAATAAAGACTTTTAAGCATGAGGGGTTGGCACTATGGTGTAATAGATAATGTCTGGCAACAGGGGTTAACATTTTAGATTTTTTAACATCAGCAGAACTATTGCAAATTGATCTGACATGTTCGAGAACTCTTAACTTTAGAGGTCTTTTAGTCTTACCAATATAGTTTATATGACAAGTACATGTCAGACAATAAATTATTTGTTTGGTATTACAGTTTGCATACTGTGTTAATTTGTGACAAATTTGGTAACGGTCAACAATCTCTAATTTCTTGAGCATGTAAGGACACGCAGAACACCCACCACACGGAAAGGTTCCTGCATATTTATCATCCTTTTTGGAAATACCACTAAAATCACTATGTACAAGTACATCCTTCAAATTTTTCGCACGACACCAACATATTGGAACATGTGTCTTCACAACGGTACTTAAAAACAGATCAGACTGCAGGACAGAAATATGTTTGTTCAAGATTGATTGAATGTTATGTGATTCATTATTCAAATTAGTAATAAATCTCACAACCTTGTCCTTCTTTTTATTTCTTTTCGGGTAAATAAGGGTATCCCTATTTACTTTAAGGGCATAACGGTAAGCTGAGGATAGAAGTTTTTGTGAATACCCTCGGTCCAGTAATCTGGACTGCAGCTCCTTAGCTCTAATTTTGAATTGGGATGTCGAGGAACAATTCCTCCTAATCCTCAAATACTCTCCCTTGGGTATATTGTTTACAAATATTCTCCCTTGGGTATGTTATTCACAACATTGGCATGGTGGGCACTGGTGCTGAATAAAATGTTATTGGTTGCTGTGTCCTTCCTATATAAGTCTGTGGTAAGGGAACCTGAAGAATTAGTGGATATCGTGACATCCAAAAAGTCAACTTTGTGTTGACTCTTGGTCATGGTTAGCTTTAAGTTCAGATTGTTGTTGTTCAGACACTGAACAAAATTCTCCAACGATTCTACACTACCCTGCCACAAGAACAGGATATCGTCGATATAGCGGAGCCACACGAGTACGTGGGACGTATATATCTCGTGTGGCTCCGCAAAGACGAACTCTCTCTCCCACCATCCAAGGAATAAATTTGCAAACGTCGGGGCACAAGCCGTCCCCATCGCCGTGCCCCGACGCTGTAAATAAAATTGCCCTTTGAAAAGAAAATAATTTTTGGACAAAACAAAATCCAAAAGTCGAACCAAAAACTCATTATGGTCATTAACCAAGTCTGTACTCAGGAAGTACCTCACTGCCCTGATACCCAAAGAATGTTCGATGCAGGTATACAGGGATTCCACGTCCAGGGTCACTAGCCAAGTGTCACCCTGGACCTGGATCCCATCCAGATGTTTCAATAAATCCATAGTATCGCGTATATACGATGGCAGTGAGTATACAAAGGAACGAAGATGGAAATCCACATATTTAGAGGCCTGCTCCGTAAGTGACCTGTTTCCGGACACTATAGGCCGACCAGGAGGACATGTTTGGTTCTTATGAACCTTCGGTAACAAATACAGAGTGGCAACATGTGGGTATTCCATACTGAGGAATTTCTTGACTTTCATAGAAATAATTCCATCCTGTCTCGCTCTCTCAATAAGAATATTATATGAATCAAGAAAATCCTTAGTAGGATTCAAAAACAAACGTTGGTAACAGGCTTCATTGTCTAATTGAGATCTCGCTTCTGACAAATATGACGACTCCGGCCAAATCACCACGTTCCCACCTTTGTCAGAAGGTTTGATCTGTACATCCTTCCATGTAGTAATATCCTTGAGAGCTGCCCTCTCCTTACGGCTTACATTTCCTTCCAAAATATTTTTCTTAGATTGACACAACTGGTCTAGATCCCTAGACACTAGTTCTTTATATACCGATAATGCTGGTATTTTCCCCAAGTCAGGAAAAAAGGAGGATCTACATTTGAGAGGTTTAGGTTGTAATGGGGTATCTTGGTGTTCTACAGCAAGCTCTTCAAGGATTTCCAAAGCTTGAATATCCTCTGCTTCAAAAGCATTATCATCAGGCAGAATGGTAGGTGTAATGGCAGAGGTATAATATATTTTAGTCAGGAACAAATTATACCTGCACCATTAAAAACTATATAGATTATATTAAATCAGTCCCCTTTATGTAGTATTAGTCTTATATACACTCACTTAGAATATTTTAGGTCACTATTAATTTACTGAGGTTATTATTAAGCATTCTCACTATGAGGTTTTTATTAAAATACAGTATCTTTACATTAAAACATTAATATATTAGTCACTTATACATTCACTTAGGCTATTATAAATTAACATTAACATTATTTTATTAAAATAATTTTTAAAACATATTAAAACCTATTGTATAAGGCGAAATATAGACACATTTAAGTCTTAAGAAAACAATAAATTATGCATGAGCACTCAAAAAGAATATAGCAACATATCGCATCAAGGATGAACAGAGAGGCTACAGCTAAATTGCCCTGCACTGAGGAAGAAACTCAGCCTAATGCAAACACTAGCGGTCTCACAACCATACTTCTCCCCTTCCGGGGTAGTATCTAAGCCCTCCCTGTACTCACCCTAATATGTGCATAACAAAACCCTCTCAGGTAAGTATCGAGCAAAGAAGAAAATTAATTGCGTTCAAACAAATTGTTTCGATGAATTCTCTGCACGCAAGTTGATTGAGGCTCATGTCATATGCAGCACCTGACGTGCATTTTGCCTGGATGGTAGCTTTTTCAAAGGTGTTGCAGGCAGAAAGTCCAGAGGCTATTTAACCTCCTCATAACCAATCACAGAGGAGTCTCACATAATGACAGACTTCTAAAAACGGGAAACAGAGACGCAAATAAAAAATCATTTAAACATTCCAATAGACAAATTAAAACCATTAGATTGACTTCAGTAATATTGGGCAAAGGTCAAAATGATACATGTGAACAGGCTATTTTCTTTTCAAAGGAAAGGCACATATGACTCATTCTCATTTAACCCCCTCGGTGCCGTACTGTCCATCAAAAAAATCCATCTTGTTTCCTTACACAACTGAGCCCTGTCAATGTCTCCTCCTCTTAAGGTGGACGTAATTTTCTCAAGAATGAACACTTTTAAATGTGATGGATTAGCATTATGGTGTAATAGATAATGTCTGGCAACAGGGGTTAACATTTTAGATTTTTTTACATCGGCAGAACTATTGCGAATTGATCTGACATGTTCGAGAACTCTTAGTTTCAAAGGTCTTTTAGTCTTACCAATGTAGTTCACATGACAGGTACATGTCAGACAGTAAATTGTTTGTTTCGTATTACAGTTTGCATACTGTGTTAATTTATGACAGGTTTGGTAACGGTCAACAATCTCTAATTTCTTGAGCATATAAGGACACGCAGAACACCCACCACACGGAAAGGTTCCTGCATATTTATCCTCCTTTTTGGAACTGCCACTAAAATCACTGTGTACAAGTACATCTTTCAAATTTTTCGCACGACGCCAACATATTGGAACATGGGTCTTCACAACAGTACTCAAAACTGGATCAGACTGTAGGACAGAAATATGTTTATTCAAGATTGATTGAATGTTATGTGATTCATCACTAAAATTAGTTATAAATCTCACAACCTTGTCCTTCTTTCTATTTCTTTTCGGATAAATAAGTGTGTCTCTATTTACTTTAAAATAGTTGGCATTGACTAAAATGTATCATACCCCTGCTAGTATATCTAGCAGTTTGTCTGATGATAATGTTTTTGAGGCAGAGGATATTCAGGCTTTGGAAATTCTTGAAGAGTTGGCTATAGAACATCAAGATATACCATTACAACCTAAACCTCTCAAGTGTAGATCCTCTTTCTTTCCAGATTTGAGTAAAATACCAGCACTATCGGTATATAAGGAACTAGTGTCTAGGGATCTAGACCAGTTGTGTAACCCGAAGAAAAATATTTTGGGAGGAAATTTAAACCATAAGGAGAGGGCAGCCCTCAAAGATATTTCTACATGGAAGGATGTACAGATCAAACCTTCTGACAAAGGTGGGAACGTGGTGATTTGGCCAGAGTTGTCATATTTGTCAGAAGTGAGATCTCAATTAGACAATGAAGCCTGTTATCAACGTCTGTTCTCAAATCCCACTAAGGATTTTCTTGACTCATATAACATCCTTATTGAGAGGGCGAGACAGGATGGGATTATTTCCCTGAGAGACAAGAAATTCCTCAGTGTGGAACACCCACGTGTTGCCACCCTGTATTTGTTACCAAAGGTTCATAAAAACCAAACATGTCCTCCGGGCCGGCCCATAGTGTCTGGAAATGGGTCACTTACGGAGCAGGCCTCTAAATATGTGGATTTCCATCTTCGTTCCTTCGTATACTCACTGCCATCATATATACGCGATACCATGGATTTATTGAAGCATCTGGATGGGATCCAGGTCCAGGGTGACACTTGGCTAGTGACCCTGGACGTGGAATCCCTGTATACTTGTATTGAACATTCTTTGGGTATCAGGGCAGTGAGGTACTTTTTGAGTACAGACTTGGTTAATGACCATAATGAGTTTTTGGTTCGACTTTTGGATTTTGTTTTGTCCAAAAATTATTTTCTTTTCAAAGGGCAATTTTATTTACAGCGTCGGGGCACGGCGATGGGGACGGCTTGTGCCCCGACGTTTGCAAATTTATTCCTTGGATGGTGGGAGAGAGAGTTCGTCTTTGCGGAGCCACACGAGATATATACGTCCCACGTACTCGTGTGGCTCCGCTATATCGACGATATCATGTTTTTGTGGCAGGGTAGTGTGGAATCGTTGGAGAATTTTGTTCAGTCCTTGAACAACAATGATCTGAACTTAAAGCTAACTATGACCAAGAGTCAACACAAAGTTGACTTTTTGGATGTCACGATATCCACTAACTCCTCAGGTTCCCTTACCACAGACTTATACAGGAAGGACACTGCAACCAATAACATCTTATTTAGTACCAGTGCCCACCATGCCAATGTTGTAAATAATATACCCAAGGGAGAGTATTTGAGGATTAGGAGGAATTGTTCCTCGACATGCCAATTCAAAATTAGAGCTAAGGAGCTGCAGTCCAGATTACTGGACCGAGGGTATTCACAAAAACTTCTATCCTCAGCTTACCGTTATGCCTCTAAAGTAAATAGGGATACCCTTATTTACCCGAAAAGAAATAAAAAGAAGGACAAGGTTGTGAGATTTATTACTAATTTTAATAATGAATCACATAACATTCAATCAATCTTGAACAAACATATTTCTGTCCTGCAGTCTGATCCGGTTTTAAGTACCGTTGTGAAGACACATGTTCCAATATGTTGGCGTCGTGCGAAAAATTTGAAGGATGTACTTGTACATAGTGATTTTAGTGGTATTTCCAAAAAGGATGATAAATATGCAGGAACCTTTCCGTGTGGTGGGTGTTCTGCGTGTCCTTACATGCTCAAGAAATTAGAGATTGTTGACCGTTACCAAATTTGTCACAAATTAACACAGTATGCAAACTGTAATACCAAACAAATAATGTATTGTCTGACATGTACTTGTCATATAAACTATATTGGTAAGACTAAAAGTCCTCTAAAGTTAAGAGTTCTCGAACATGTCAGATCAATTCGCAATAGTTCTGCTGATGTTAAAAAATCTAAAATGTTAACCCCTGTTGCCAGACATTATCTATTACACCATAGTGCCAACCCCTCATGCTTAAAAGTCTTTATTCTTGAAAAAATCATATCTACCTTGAGAGGAGGAGATATTGATAGGGCTTTACTGTGTAAAGAAACAAGGTGGATTTTTCTGATGGACAGCACGGCACCGAGGGGGTTAAATGAAAACGAATCATATGTACCTTTTCTCTAATAAAGATTTCTTGAGCATTTATATATACACTTTTTACTTTTGCCCAGTACTACTGAGTTTAATCAAAGGTTTTTTATTATATGTATAATCAGTTATTGTCTTGTTTAGACTTAGAAGTGTTTCTATTTTTTGCCTTACATAATAGGTTTTAAAATGTTATAATAAATATTGAAATTTTATTCTCTACCTGGCTCGGTGCATTTATGAGGTGTGCGCTACTTAATAACCTAATCTATCTTTGTCACTCATGAATGAGTAGGCAATTTTTTGTTTTTTCTATGTATGGTAGTGATTAGGTGTTACGGCACCCTCTCTTGGCTATTTGCTTTTGATATTTTCAAGTTGGTGCAACACTATTTCTTTTTCTGTCCACAGTATCATTAGCAGATTGTTTGCAGTCTTCTGTTAAAAGTGGCCAATAGAGCACACAGGTGTCAGCTAACACTGTCTGGTGAGGCTGGCAAATTATATTAAGCCTCCTAAGTTCTGAAGTGGCTGCCGGACAACAAGCTCAGGTGAAGATGATATCTGATGTGGCTGCTGGACAGCAAACCCAATTACATGGTCAACAAGCTCAGGTCCAGATGATATCTGAACTGGCTGTCAGACAGCAAACCCAATTACAGGGCCAACAAACCCAATTATAGGGCCAACAAGCTCAGGTTCAGATGGTGTATGAAGAGCTTAAAGATCTGAGAAAAGTTGGGCAGGAGAGGTAGATGCTGCCTAAGCTCACTCCAGCTGATGATGTTGAGGCATTCCTCTGCACATTTGAGCGCATGGCCATGCGATTGGAAAGGCCTGAAAAGGAATGGTCTGACAAGCTGGCTCCTTGTTTACAGGGGAGGCACAGAGAGCCTATGTGGATATGTCAACCCAGTCACGTTCCTACCCTGACCTCAAGAAGGCTATACTCGATAAGATTGAAGTGACGGGCCCCAGCAAAACCCAAGAATTCCATGACTGGTGGCTGGAAGCTTCTGAGCCTCCCAGGATTCAGCTGGCTAAACTTGCCCAGCTGGCTAATGCTTGGTTGCAGCCGAGTAAAAACTCGACAGTGCAAATTGTGGAGAGAGTTGCACTGGACCTGGCTATGCGGGAGTTGCACCGCTCGGTGCAGCCGTATGCCATTCAGGCTGATCCCCAGACATATGAGGAACTGGCAGCGGTTATTGAGCAGCACCTGACCCTGGGAAAAATGAGTAAAGCCAGAACAGGATTTGTACCTGTACCAAAGCCCCAAACTCAGGTCCCAGTCAACAGGCCAAAGGCTCCGCCTCCCATAGTGTGCTTTGAGTGCAGTGAACCTGATCATGTGCGGCGGAACTGCCTAAAACAGGGAGAGCCGATAGACTGCAGTGCAGGAAAGGCGGTTCAACCGATAGTCAGCATGGTGGCTGTGGGTGTATCCCAGGCAGAGTCCACCCTGTTCCGAATGATGGTACAGTTGGAAGGCCGAGAGATCTCGGCACTGCTGGATACTGGTAGTGAGCTCACCATGTTCGCAGCCAAGCTGGTTCCTCCAGGTGCCGACAAGGTATTTCCTCCTGTCAGAGTGATATGTGTCCATGGCGACGTTGAGTAATGCCACATGTGTACTTAGCCCTGACCGTACAAGGTCGGCCATTGAAGGTGGTGGCTGTAGTGACCTCCCAGCAGAAAACACTCCAACGTACAGTTGAGGTTCTTTTGGCCAGTGTCTATGCCTTAGTCAAGAGGTATTGTCAGGAATG
>WWET01005535.1:21953-44969 GCA_011038615.1 Limnodynastes dumerilii | reverse complement strand
ATATATATATATATATATATATCCGGCACTCACTGGCTCATTAAAAGTTACTCAGTAGTCAATAGAGTATGTTCCAACGTTTCAGTAAGTTTAATTACTTTCTTCAGGGAATACAAAAAAATTTAAACAGTGACCAATATATATAGAGCTTACCAGCGTGTATGGCTACCTCGAGGCCACCCGGCGTCCCGGCGCTTCAACCCAGAAGTCTGCACAGGGCCGCCCCCAGTTGCCATAGGGATACGGAAACAATCTACAAAGCTTAGTGAACTGTTGCAAAATATACAGATGATACAAAGTTAAGAAGTCAAATCCAATTAAGAGTCGGCTAACTTGTATAAAATATTGCACACCCAAATGTGCCGTGATATAAACATCAATTGAAAAAGTTAAAAGCCAGAACGAACGGACTGGGAAAATTGTACACATGAATTACGAATACTGCGGAGTACATAAATAACCACATAATATCAAATAATAAATGTCAAATTAACACTTGTCCATAATATTATAGGTATAATCACATAAATATCCCTATTTAGACAGGGATATACGATGAAAGAATCGGTATACAGAAAAACAGAGTCCCAATGGTATGATCACATACTAAGGAAGATCAATCTTCCCTATAAAAGCAAGATAAATTTACATATTCATTCAATCCATTTGGGGCCATGGTATTAAGATAATGAATCCAAAAGGCCTCCCGTTGGAGTAATCTCTGGTCTCTGTCGCCTCCTCTCCACAAAGGGGGAAATGGTCAATGATGCGGTATTTAAGTACTGCAAGACTGAGTCGGTCTTGGACAAAGTGTTTTGCGATCGGTTGGTCAATCTGTTTACCAGTCAGAGCTTGACGAATCGTGGATCGATGTACCGCCATGCTTTCACGGAAAACACGGGCAGTCTTTCCTATGTAATATAGTCCTCATGGTAATTGGATCAGATAGATAACGAATGAAGATAAACAGGTAAGATGATGTCGTATTTGTATCTTTTTCCATGTATAAGGGCGAAGAATGAGCCAGCTTCCATGTACCTACACGTCATACAATTTTTACATTTGAAACATCCATTTTTCAAGTTTGTTTTAGCTCTTATCGTGACATCAGATTTATTGTTTTTGCCACATTTGTAACTAGACATAACCTTCATAGTTTTCTGTATAGGTAACTCCGGATCAGAGGACCTGGGATGTTAGTGGAGTGCCCTTCAATTGGATCTGTTTTTATATATAAAGGACTCATACCTTTATTAATGGCAGCACTCACCACTTACTACTTTGATCTCACCACTGTGATGTCCAGGGAACCTTCTACTACAGGAATGGAAAAGGACGAACAAGAAGTCCAAAGAGCATATATGCCATAATTACATTTTTCCATAACTGACACATTTTCGTGTACGGATACAGAAGCAGAGAACATAAGATTTTCTGAGAATCTAGCAGGTGAAGGAGGACAGAATGCCAAGGAGGAAATGTACAGAGAATGGAATAAGCTAAAGAAAAAAGAATTAGATTCGTTATACCATGGTATTACATTATCAGACTACCATCATGAACGTAAAATTCCACGTGGTTTTCGTATCCGCAATATACCAACAGTTGGCCGTTTGAACCCTGATTTTTGCCATAAGTGGATATCAATATTAAATAAGTGCTCTCTGGACCTTATATTATTAGTTATTGATGAATCTAAAGCTGAATTACTGAAAACTCAGACAAAACTTGCTACGTTTGAAATGGACTTCAAACCAGTACTAGAAATGGATAGCAACACTGATTGGATCACTAAGTTGCAAACAGACATCAACAAATATAAAAACGACCTTATAGCCTTTAAGAAGAATAAACTCTTCATTGTCAATAGAGACTATGCCAACCTTACAGTATATAAATGGCTCAGAGGCCAGGACACCTACAAATCTTCCAACAAAAGGAAACAATACAAACCTAAAATTGGACGATTAATGCTATAATATGTTGGGTTGCTATCCCTTGGGTTAGCACACATATAGAGAGAGAGGCGCCACTAAGGCAAAAGGAGGGGAACTAAACTAATCCTAATGAGGTCTCACAGCAATCATTATACAGTCAAAGATAAGATGTGGACCGGAAAAGCTTAAGAGGAACTGGGATGGAAAAAACCACACTTCAAGCATGGAAATAAGTTATCCTTAATGTGTGCAATAGGTGGAAATCCTTCTGAAGAATCCGCAGACAGGCTAATGCGTAATTGTGTTTTTCTACACGTGTCTGGCCAGACAATTCAGTTGCTTTATTACCATAAGGACTGCTTTCTTCTCACTTCTCTGTTTGGACGAAAGTGTGATCAGAATCATAGCTGGAACTATTCCATTTCGGTTCCCAATCGGACCTATCGGTAGGTGGGAGTCTTGCCATATCACCCGCAGCATTCTTCTAATCTATCTCCACGTCGGATCACCTGCAGTACCTGACTAATTCAATCACCGTCTCCGCTCCACACGGGAGCTCTGGTACAAGGGCACAGGGAGTAATATAATATAAGAGACACACTGTTTATATCTCTACAAGTTGGAGTATTGAATGAAAGCAATTATCGCTACCAAGTGCCACACTAGCCACTGTTTGCTTCATTTGTGTCCATTCTGACGATATAATCTACCGCTTGCAAGACCCATTAACGTAGACTCTCCATATTTTTACTCTGTAACATATAGCCTTCCTTGTGAGCTATTCAGTACAAAAAAATTAGCATCTCAACATCTTCATTATTTAGAATTAACCCTGCAGGGTAAATTAGAGGCTTCTTACAATTCATCTACTGGCCAAGCACATGTTATGCTTTTATTGTTATTGTCACGTGTGTGAATTTACAGTGTCATATTGTAATTTCATTGTTTTATTTATTTATTTTATTTATTTATTTAATAAATGTTATTGGTGGATTTTTAACCAAGGAGTTTTTTCATTGGTCTATACAGCTCGCCACTTATTTCTGTGTTGCAATAGGTGAACTTTTCAGTGGATGGCAGCTCAAAAATAGAGTAGATTACTATCTACTAGGAACTGGAGAATAAGAAAACTAACTACAAAGGTATGTAGTGAATAGTGGTTTGAGTGCCTAATGAGAACCTTAAAAAGAGTAAAGAGGAGTATCACTGGAAAAATACTAAAATACTATTTAATATAAAAATAATTATGCAGAGATAAACAATGAATTAAAAGCAAAAAGCAAGGCAAAACAATAAATTAATAAATAGATAAATAAATAAATAATAAGTGCTACTGGAAGAGAATCATACCGGCCGGTATCAAGGATGTTATTAATAATACCAACATAAAATAATCAGATTTGAATAGATAGAGAGCGGACAGACGGTCAATAAAAAAATCCTATATAGGTAATTATCAATAGCATGTGGAGGGGAACGGCGTCTTACCCTCTCCACTGGATAGTCTGAATATAGGACTGACTAGTAATCTTCTGAAGGAAAAGTTGACTGATGTTGTCTCAAGACCTCCAGCAGTTCATTCTAAATATAAATACAATTTTAGATTATATATGCAGTACGGCACGATTCAAAATTGTTATTGTCCAACAGTTAACTCTTAGGGATGTGGGCTCAGAAGTGCTGAGTCGGAGTAGAGCTGCATGGCGGTGCAGTATATAGGCTATAATAGTGTCTTGATCCCAGAGAGTAGGTTACAGTGTAGCGCAATCCACTATGGAAATGTTGTAACAAAAAAATTAATTGCACTGTAATGCTGTCCAGTACCGGGAGTGGTAGGGCACATTTATGGCACACTGACTAGGTCTCAGAAAAACACTATTCACTAGGTATATGAATCCAAGCTCATACTGTACAAAGGTTTCAACTCACAGTTTCGTTGAGGCGGTCGCCTTCTTGAGCTGTCCTGGTGGAGTGTTGGAGAAATCTGTCACGCTGGTTAGCAATAGTACTGACGCGTTTCTCTGCGGTATACGCAGTTTCATCAGAGGAAATGAAGGAGGATTGGAAGTGAGGTATAGTTAACAGTCTGATAGCCAATCGCTATTGAGTTCCGTTATTGATGGAATCCAACAGGGGTAACCCTGTGTTTGCTCAAACGGAGTAATAGTTATAATGAGAATTTGAAACACAATAAGTTCAGTAGATTCACAGAGTATTTAAAGATAAAAAAATAAAAAAAATAAAAAATAGACGATTCTGCAAGAGAATAGAAGCATTGTCTATAAGCGGATATGATAGCAACAATATAAAACAAAAATCATAATTAGATTGCCTAATTGAAAATTAAGAGACCTAATAAATTGTAGGAAATATGCATTAATATACACAGAATAATTAAATCTAAACAAATTAAGGGTGGAAATGGTAATAATGATAATCATCATTAATAGAACTCACAAAGTAAAACAATAATTAAATAAATAGGTAATAGATGATATGGGTAAATAATGCAGTAATGATCCATTAGTGATATGGATTATTACATAGCACTATAAGCAAACCAATAAATAAATAAATAAATAGGTAGAAGTAAGTCTGACATGCATATTATAATTAATAATAATGATGAAATTTAATTTTTAATAGGCGCGGTATTTATTAAAATGTAATCACAAAGTGCATCTCAGTGAGCCACTATAAAGGAGATAGGTTCAGAAAATTAATTCAATAAATAAATAAATGAAAAAATAACAACAATAGGGTATAGGGTTTAGCTTATTTGTCCCTGTTGGTTAATTGTAAGGTCAATTGTCGATTTTCAATTTTTAGTTTTTAATCTTACGACACTTAGTTTACAATGATGTTAATTGTTTATTATTGTTATTATAATTTATTTTATATATTTGTATATATTTATAATACTTAGATTTCTGTATTCCCATGCATATTTTAGTGTTTTACTTAAAAAATTTAATTATCTAGTAATTGTATTTAATTATTCCAATATTAAAGAAAGGAAAGGAAAAGGGGGGTAGTAGATAATTACTAACCCGAAGTGGCATTATCCCTGTGTTGTTGAATATAGGGTAGGTCACGTGTAACTGTGATCTGAGAATTGGGATATCTAGTAGAAGATTAATATAAAAAAAAATAATAAAATAATAAGCAATCAATAGGGACCAAGGCTGTTTATCTTGTAGCCTTAAGCGGAAGTTTATATGGTAGGTCAGAGAATGAAAATAGAAATAAATAGCGTCTCTATTTTATTCAGTGAAAACTATAGTATTTAATTCCCAGATCTCAATTGGTTAGTGTTACAGTCAGCCAGGAGGATTCTCACCGGGGCACGGAGTCTGTACCAGCACCAGGTCTTCGCTAGAGCCTCTGATGGTGAGGATAGTCTGGGCTACTGGTCTGGTAGGTAGCGGCACCCGGCGATAGCCCTCAAGGGGTACTGCAGCGAAGGTGTCTGCACTGGAACCGACTCCTAACCAGGAATCCCGACTCTGCCGGAACCCTTGCACAACAAGAAAACAGTAGGCATACAAGATGTTAAGCAGGAACCCAGGCATACAGGATACTGCTGGAACCCACGGACCAGATACAGAATTGAGCAGGGTAAGTATGCAGGGAAACAGCAACTACAATGTTGTAAATAGTGCACCACAGACATGGACTGACTCATGCCAGACACTACACACTGGAGATGGACACAGTGCAGATAGAAACAGAAGAGCTACACAAGGTGAGATGGAGAACACCAAGAGACTAGCACTAGGACCCATAGCTTGGGTCAGCAAGCTGCAAGGAAACCACACAGCGAAATACACACAGCAGAGATGGTACACACAGCAAAATACACACTGCAGAGATGGTACACACAGCGAAATACATACTGCAGAGATGGTACACACAGTGAAATACACACTGCAGAGATGGTATACAGAGTGGTATACACACTGCAAGATGGAAAGCACAGTGGCACAACAGAGCTCTGAGTAGATGGAAAACTCAGAGCAGGTACAGAAAGTGAGAGATAGAAAACTCACAGCACTCAACAAGGAGGACGCTGTACAGGACAAAGGAGCCCAGCTGCCAGTGCGAGCAGCAAGCTACTCGCACCGCACACTGAAAACCACAGACAGGGCAGACAACAAGACAGAGGCAGGCAAGGGTAACAGAAGGTAAACAAAGGATAAACACCAAACGAATCCAAGGCAGATGCACGAGGAGAACACACGATCAAATGCAGGCAGGACGCAGGAATACACCAGACACTATAGCCGACAGGGGAGTGTTCCCGGGTAAAGCTATTTAAAAGACCTCCCACCAATCAGCAGCAAGCCCAAGCAAGGGAGGCTAATTATCAGACAGCTGAGGGAAATGAGACACTTAGCATCAGAGGGAGAACTTCAAATTCTGCTGAGGGCTTTCCTGCTGCGTGTAACAGTTAGTTGGTAAATTAACATTAGCTTAAGAGGTATATTGAAATTTATAGAACTATGAGGAAATGAGAAAGGTGAAGGGGGGGAGAGAAGGAATGGAGACAATCATAAGAGGTTATGTGGTTGAACATGATTAGACGTTGTTGAGTTCTATAGAGTCATTTATTCCATATGGTACTAAGGTTTTGAGTGTATAGATCCAATATGCCTCCCTTTTGCAGAGGATGTTAAATCTATCACCACCTCTTGATGTGATGTTAACTTGCTCAATAATGGTGAAGGAGAGGTTTTTAGTATTGCTCTTTTGACATTTCAGGAAGTGAATTGTTAGACTATGGTTTTTAAGGCCTTTTATTATATTTCTCTTGTGCTCTAGGAAGCGGGTTTTCGCTTTCCTTGTAGTACGGCCTACATATTGGATTCCACACCCACATTGTATGACATAGATCACATATGATGATTCATAGTTAACATGAGTTTTAATAGTAAAGTTTTCTTTGGTTTGGAAAGATTGGATACTTTTTTGTCAATGGTTGATGCAATCACAAGTGGAGCACTTTTTCCTCTCACATTTGAAACATCCCGAAATTGGAGGTCTGGTGGTACCAATTGTCATATGGAACTGTTTGTCCCTGCTTAATGTGGTGTGGTCTTTGTCATTAGGTTTGAAATGGCTGGAGACCAAGAAAGTTTTGGAGGTTTCTTAACTTTCTAAAGACAACACCTATCTTATCTGTTGAGGGGAGTTTTAGAGCATCATCTAGGGTCAGGATGGAAGAATTGGATTTTATGATTTGTTTAATTTTATTACTCAAGGGGTTATACTAAGAAATATATGTTAATTGGTCTACTGGGTGGATTATAACATGTTCAGTTTCATGTCCTGGTTTTTCGGAGGCAGGGGTGTTCTTATCTGAGTGTGTAGTTATGTTTCTTATCCTTATAGTTATAAGGGGATTTTGTGTGAGATTTTCTCGTGATTGAAGATGAGAGGAGACTCATTAGCCAATCAGGATAACCCTGGTCTTTGAAAGACTGAAGGAGAGTAGAGGCCTAGTTACAGAAAGTGTTAAAGTCTGTACAATTTCTCTTTATTCTGAGTAATTGCCCTTTAGGGAAGTTCTGTTTCCAGGATCTTAAATGATTTGGTAATTAAGAAAGTTATTGCAACCTACTGGCTTCCTATATGTGCTGGTTGTTATTACCCCTCCTTGGGTTGGCACGGCTATATCAAGAAAATTAATGTGTGATGGACTCATTTCATGGGTAAATTAAGTAAGGGTTGGTAATCAGGTATGAAGTGAATTCTGAAATAGATTTGTGGTCACCATCCCAAATGAAGAAGAGGTCATCTATGTATCGACCATAGAGTACCAAGTTTGCAACAAAGGGACCACTCCAAATGAACTCATGTTCAAAGTGGCCCATATAAAGGTTAGCAAAACTTGGCGCAAACTTGGTACCCATAGCCGTCCCATGTACCTGCAGATAATATTTAGAATCAAACAGAAAGAAGTAAACTCACGACGTTGGTCTCCTAGGTTTTCGTCTCTCAGTAGAAAGTCCTCTACCGCCTTTACTCCCAAATCATGGGGAATATTTGTATAAAGGGACTCTACATCACACGTCAAAAGTAGGTAATGAGATTTCCACTCAACCTCTCCTGTTTTTTTAATGAGGTGATGTGGGGTTGTAAAATGGAGTCCACAAAAGCAGAGAGGTTGGTAGTTAGGGAGCCTACACCCAAAATGATGGGTCGTTCAGGGGGGATTGTTGGGGTTTTTATGGATTTTAGGCAGGTGGTAGTAGGTAGGAGTCACAGGGAATTGAATGTAAATGAAATTATATTCATCTTTAAAGATTGCTCTCTCTGCCAAGACTTTTTTAGCATATGTTTCATCTTCTCCTGACAGAGGGGGGAGGGGTTGTCGTGCAGGACCTGGTAGAACTTGATATCATCAAGTTGTATGTGTGGCTCTTGTGTGCGTTGAGTCCTGTACTGAATGATAATGCCTCCCCCCTTGTCTGCAGGTTTGACAATTATAGATTCATAAAACATATAAAGGATAACAGAGAATTATCCTTCCTAGACCAACATATAAGTAATGCACTCTAAACCCCAAACATGAATTTGAATGATTTTGCTAATCATATAAAGGATAACAGAGAATTAGGAAGAATAATTCTCTGTTATCCTTTATATGTTTTGTGTTAAATTGTTTACCAATGTTTTTGCACCCGCTGTGTGTAATCCTTTATTATTAGGAGGTCGCATGGTACCCTATTTTTTGTATAATTTTCTCATCTGCCCAGACTGGTGCGGGATTATTTTATATTCTTGGACAAATTATAGATTCATCCCTCATCAGATTCCTAAGTGCCAATCTTTCATTATTCATTCTTTCAAATTGTCTCTCATTATGATGGGCTTATTGCACAATTGGTGGAAATCCTCCAGAGTAGATTTATAGAAAGCTTCTATGAATGGCCCTTTATGCTGTAAGGGGTAGATTTCTGATGTATTCCCAGATGGAGTAAGATTATCATCGTTCATCAAAGATATTAAACAGTTAAGGGCTATTTCATCCAGGTCATCATTAAGACTTGAGGGGTTATATGGTTCCCTATTATTTTGTTGTTTTAGGGCGAAGAAACGCTTTCTATAGAGAAGACATACAAATCTATTGAGATCAATGAAAAGGTCAAAAAAGTTGGTAGTGTTAGTGGGGGCAAATTTTAGGCCCTTAGCTAGTCAAGTTAGTTCTGAGTGGGTGAGTTCTCTATTTGAGAGATTGAAAATCCCTCTATTTGTGTGGTTTCCTCTATTTTTTTGTTGTTGTTGTTGTTTCCTGAATCCTGCTCTACAGCCTCTATAATGGAGTCTCTTGCCCTTTTGGGTGGACCTGGTCTGGCTAGCTCTACGATTGTCGGTTCTTCCTCCTTTCTTTTTCTTTTTGTTCTGTCTATCCCCTTCTCTAAAAAATGCTGTCTAAGGGTGGTTTGTAGTTTTGGTTTTGTTCCCTGTCTAAGGTAGTCCTCTTCTTGGGATACTATAACAGTGAGGCCTGGTCTTTTTTAAGAGCTACTATCGTTCGTGTAGCTATGCTCGCTATCTATGGTTATGTTATCTATACAGTTTGGGCTATTGCGGTCAAATAGTGGGTTAATAGCTTCTGCTCCCTGTATTAGTATAGGGTGGCTGGTTAGGCTGTTGTTTACTTCTTTATCCCCATTCTTGTCATCATAATCATTAGTGTTTTTATTATTCGTATCATTGTAATTAATTTTATTTTGTCTTTATTTTTATTTTTATTGTTATTATCAGACTGATTGCAATTTGTGGCATTATTTTTTCCATTAGTATTTTTCTTCTGGTTATTATGATTTGTTAAACCATCATTTTGGTTTTGATTCAGATTTTTCCCCACATTTTTATCATTCAACTTATTACCATTTTTTCCTTTATTAGTCCCTTTGATTCTATTATTGTTGTCATTATTGCTGTGGTTATAACCGTTTTGTTTATTGTTAGAAAATCTGTCTCGTCTCTTTGCCATTTCTCATCTTTTGTTTGAACTATAGCCTTTTCATGTTGGGTTATTCTTTTATTTGTAGATACTGCATAAATATAATCTGAAATTGTATTTATATTTATATTTAGAGTGAACTGCTGGAGGTCTTGAAATAACATCGACTGTCAGTCCTATATTCAGACTATCCAGTGGAGAGGGTAATGCGCCGTTCCCCTCCACATCCTATTGATAATTACCTATATAGGATTTTTTATTGGATTTTTCCCAACAGACACCCCCTTTAGGGGTGAAAACCAGCACCCAACTAGGACGTGGAAATCGAGGCGCATCAGGAGGGTTGGACAATGGAAGAGGTACCAGAGGCCGCATACTGAACAATTAGTGTTTAACTTATCCAAGAAATCTAGTCTAATCTAATCTAGTGAACATCTTTCAGTTCTTAATAAAGGTTTGGCATATGTACCAACTACAAATTTCAACTCTTTTCTGTGGAAGGTAGAGACTACCAAATTCAACAGACATCTAAAACTCCGAGAACATTTTAAAAATCCGAAATCCTACTATAACATTGACTCCATTCCGTACCAAATCTACGTTCAATGCAATGCGGCTATCAAAACTTTCACTAAACAAATGGACTCTTGTGGGTTACTTAAGACAAATACTAAATATATACCTAATTTATCGAATGCTGAAAATCAAGCTCTCCACGACCTAAGTACTGATGATAATATTGTGACCCGATAGACAGAGAAGCATATGTCAATGAGATCTACTGACAACTTTTTAATACCGCTACATATCAACCCTTGTCAACCCCCCATGATTGCATACAAACAGGAATATGACATCTTACAAAGGGCTCACCTACAACAATTTATAACTGAGGATATATATAACTATCAGTCCATCAGGTTTCCACACAAACCTCTCCTCTATACAGTACCAAAGGTACATAAGGACTTAATACATCCCCTGGGTTGGCCAATCATATCAGCCAGGGGCTCAATTTTCTACAATACAGCCAAATACCTTGATTATTTCCTTCAGCCCTGTGTACAACAATGCCAGTCTTACATTAGAGATACTGTTGAACAAACTATGATACTTCCGAGATTTATCCACCGACTTGACACCTATTACCATCAATGTGTGTAATTTATACACAACTATTCCTCATCAGGAAGGATGTGGTAAGAACCAAAATCATCACTAATTGTACATATACAGGCCCGGATGTGGAATTCTTTATGTTACTTTTGGAATTAACTCTCAAAAAGAATTATTTCTTTTTTAACAGAACATATTACTTACAGTTAACAGGCTGTGCCATGGGCTCCACAGTGGCCCCAGAATTTGCCAACTTATTTATGGATGAATTTGAAAACAAGTTCTTTTATGGTGACCATCAATTCTCTGAACATGCCCTTTTCTTTTGCAGATATATAGACGATCTGCTACTATTTTGGACATTGGCATCTTCTATGAATTAATCAATGCGATCAACAATGATAAAGGTCCTATCAAGTTCACATACAATGTAAGTAAGACACAGATTCATTAATAAGATGTACTTATATCCATAGATAATCATCAAATTTACACTAATCTGTATAAAAACCCACAGACGGGAACAATATGCTAATGGCATTTCATCCTCCATCTCTCAATTATGGGCTACCCTATTCCTAAGTGCTCCGGATCCACAGGGTAGTCTCAGGAAAGAAAGACTGGGAAGCTCAACATGGTGCATAATTTCCAGAGCAGGGGTTATGACTTATAACAGTTATTAAATATAATAGACAAAATTATTCTAATTCCACGTGAACATGTATTACAATCGAGGACCACTGATCTCACCAAGACGTATGAGTGTATATCATTTGTACAAACATATAATGTTAACAGCTCATACATCAAATCTGAGACCAACAAATGGTAGCAAGTAGTTACTTCTGATCCGGAGTTACCTATGTTACATAGTAGATGAGGTTGAAAAAAGACAACAGTCCATCAAGTTCAACCTATTTTGGATCTCCTGCGATCCCTATCTTTATATTGGAAGTTAATCCATATAAAGCAACATCAAAACTGTTGCAATCCTAAAATAAATAAATACATACATTTCTACCTTGCTCCACTACTGTCCTTTATTTAAATTAGCGGTCCTGGTAACCCTGAATGTCCTTTTCTGCTAAAAATGTATCTAATCCTTTCTTAAACATATCCAGTGAATCTGCCATCACAACCTTTTCTGGCAGTGAATTCCACATCCTGACTGCCCTTACTGTGAAGAACCCTTTCCTTTGCTGGTTGTGAAACTTCTTTTCCTCTAACCTTAGTGGGTGCCCCCTTGTCCTGTGTACAGTCCTTGGGGTAAAAAGTTCCTTTGAAAGTTCTCTGTATTGACCCATGATGTATTTGTATATATTGATCATATCTCCTCTTAGACGCCTCTTTTCTAAAGTAAACATGTCTAAACTGGCTAGCCTTTCCTCATAGCTCAATGACTCCATACCCTTTAACAATTTTGTTGCCCTTCTCTGAACCCTTTCTAGTTCCAATATGTCTTTTTTATGGATTGGTGCCCAGAACTGAACTGCATATTCTAGATGAGGCCTCACCAATGATTTATATAGTGGCAAAATTACATGTTGAAAAATATAAGGGTGATGTCTAGTTACAAATGTAGCAAAACCATTAAGGACCACCTAGTTAAATCTGATGTCATAATAAGATCTAAAACAAACTTGAAAAATGGATGTTTCAAATGTATAAATTGTATGACGTGTAAGTACATGGAAGCTGGCTCATTCTTCTATCACCCTCATACAAAGAAAAGATACAAATATGACATCACCTTACCTGTTTGTCTTCATTCATTATCTATCTGATCCAATGCCCATGTGGACTATATTACATAGGAAAGACAACCCGTGTTTTCCGTGAAAGGATGGCGGTACATCGATCCACGATTCGTCAAGCTCTGACTGGTAAACAGATTGACCAACCGGTCGCAAAACACTTTGTCCAAGCCCGGTTAAATACCGCATCATTGATCATGTTCCCCCTTTGTGGAGAGGAGACAACAGACATCAGAGATCACTCCAACGGGAGGCCTTTGGATTCATTATGTTAATACCATGGCCCCAAATGGATTGAATAAATCTTTAAATTTATCTTGCTTTTATAGGAAAGATTGATCTTCCTTAGTATTTGATCATATCATTGGGACTCTCTTTTTCTGCATATCGATTCTTTCATCGTATATCCCTGTCTAAATAGGGATATTTATGTGATTATACCTATACCCATATGGTCAAGTGTTAATTTGACATTTATTATTTGATATCATGTGCTTATTATGTACTTTGCAGTATTCGTAATTCATGTGTACAAATTTCCCAGTCCGTTCATTCTGGCTTTTAACTGTTTGTTTTTCAATTGATGTTTATATCACGGCACATTTGGGTGTGCAATATTTTATACAAGTTAGCCGACTCTTAATTGGATTTGACTTTTTAACTTTGTATTATCTGTATTTTTTGCAACAGTTTACTAAGCTTTGTAGATTGTTTCTGTATCACTAGGGCAACTGGGGGCGGCCCTGTGCGGACTTCCGGTTTGACATGCTGGGACGCCGGGCGGCCTCAAGGTAGCCATACATACTGGTAAGCTCTATATATATATTTGGTTATATATTGGTTAAACTTACTGAAACGTTGGAACATACGCTATTGACTACTGAGTAACTTATTGTGAGCCAGTGAGTGCCGGACATCTACATTTATATATATGTTTGGACTTTTCCTGTCTGAGCACCACTACATATGTTAAAAAAGTAACCAAAAAATAAATAAATCCAGCGCCTAAAAATATGGAAAAAAGTAGCACAGGCAGCCTATCACAAAACAAGTAAGAAGCTTGTTAAGAAAATATAGAAACAACAAAATAATATGTGACTGGCGACAAAAAAATAATAAATAATAAAAAAATAAATAAAAATAAATAAATAATGTATAGATGAATCTGACCTCTTGATACTAATTATACATATAATGCAAATGTATTGAATACACATAAACAAATAAAACATAGATTATGTATCCTGGTAGTAACACCCTAATACAAACCACTACCCTAGCCACAGGTAGGGGTAATTAAAAAACAAAAAATCAATGAAAAGGTCATCAATGTAACGGCCTTAGAGGACCAGGTCTGCCCTGAACTCGCTCTCCCAAACGTGGGTGCATTCAAAATCACCCACGTATAGATTGGCGTAGCTCAGGGTGAAGCGGGTCCCCATGGCCGTTCCTTGTAAAAGAAAATTATTGTGATTTAGAATAAAATTGATACAATTGATGAGAAAAACCTGATGGGTGTCAGATAAATCGTTGGAATTTTTTAGAACTTTAGACATAACATTAACACCAGTGACGTGCGGGATATTAGTATAAAGTGATTTGATATCTAAAGGGAGAAATGCGTAGTGTTCTAACCAAGTGATATCCTGTAACAGATTTAGAAGGTGAGTGGTGTCGCAGATGTGAGAACGTAATTTAGGAACTAAGGGTTGAAGAAAGGAATCAATATAAAATGAAAGATTGGATGTGAGTGAATTTAAACCGGAAATAATGGGGCGACCAGGTGGAGAAATTAAACTTTTGTGGACTTTAGGCAACAAATAAAGGGTGGGGGTGACTGGTTAGGGTTCATAAATCATTTGCCAATGATATTGGTTTTTAAAGCATCATTCAGCAGAACGTAAAGTTCCCCTTAAAAAACTTTAGTGGGATTGGTAGCTAATGGTAAATAAAATGAATCATTAGATAATTGTCTGGAATTGTCTGAAAAATATGTCTGTTGAAATTGAATCTGTTAAAAATGTTTTAATACCACATGCTACCCATCCTGTTTTTTTAGAAAGAGATTCACTTATTAATAGGAATGTAGTGAAGTACGAAAAATCTATAGCAACAGATAAAAAAGATAAATATCAAAGAGATACTATAGATTATGAGACTGACAAAGTCCATACATAGAATAGAAATAATAGAAAAGAATTTCCACATGCAGGAAGACATCATAAAGGAGAGAATAATAATAAAAATAAAAATCAACATATAGTAAAGAAAAATCCACAGCAAAGTACTCCTAAAAGTGGAGGTAATCTTGCATGTGAAAACTCTGAGAAAAATAAGGTTAATCATAAAAGCACCAAAGGGGATAATCAAAAATTGCTTAAAACTAATCCTCAGAATAAGGGAATAGAAAAAGAAAAAGATTATACTTTAGCCTATAGAAAAGAAGATAATATCTCTACCCTTATCTTGGACGGAGGCCTTGTGAATACAGTTCCACCGATTTTGCCCAGTGTTGGTAACACCAGGACTATCCCTAAACATAGTATTTTTTCCCATAAGAAAACCCAAAATCTTAAAAAAACACAAAAAGGTTTTTTAGGAAAAGGACCACTGCCGAAGTCAAAAAACTTCTTCCACCCAAATCGATTTCAGCTCCTCTCCCCAGGTCCCCTAAAAAGATGAAGGGGTTCATGGGAAGATGTAGAGGAAAGCGAGGTGGAAGAAGAATTAGAAGTAAAAGAAAAGGGACCACCAAAGAAACAGTTAAAATAGATGGAGTATATAATCTTTCTAGTAAAGCTTTAACTCAACAACAATTAACACTTCTATCATGTGGTTTAAATTTTGCACCGACTGCAGGTCCTAATATTTTTGACCTTTTTACCGAACTTAACAGATTTATGCGCACCCTATGTAGAAAAAAGTATTTTTTGAAAAAGGGTGACATAACCGGTAATAATTTTATAGTCAGTGAAAGGATCATTAATGTATCTATTGATGATGGTGATATTGAGACTTTTACCACATTGGAGAAATTATAGACCTCAAATCATGTAGAACAACCCACAAAATTGTTTGATGCCAATGGTGGAAAAATACAGTTTTGGATATGTATAATAATAGAAATATAAATTTAAATAATTTCAAAGTAAAATCTGACTTTATTCCTCTAACAATGCGCAGTCCCCAGATGAATTGTTTTTACAAAATGACACTAGACCATTTTAAGATTTTATGTGAGAATAATGTAAACTCTAAGTTCTCCAAGTCCAATCTCTCCCCTTTGGAGAGGCTGGCCCTGGAAGAACTTAAAAAAGATGGCACTCTGATAATTAAGGCAGCAGATAAGGGAAGGGCAACGGTTGTTTTGGATTACGATATGTACTGTGCTGAAGCAGCCAGACAATTATCTAATGATTCATTTTATTTACCATTAGCTACCAATCCCACTAAAGTTTTTCAAGGAGAACTTTACGTTCTGCTGAATGATGCTTAAAAAACCAATATCATTGGCAAAGAAGAGTTCAAATTTCTTTATGAACCATACCCAGTCACTCCCACCCTTTATTTGTTGCCTAAAGTCCACAAAAGTTTAATTTCTCCACCTGGTTGCCCCATTATTTCCAGTTTAAATTCACTCACATCCAATCTTTCATTTTATATTAATTCCTTTCTTCAACCCTTAGTTCCTAAATTACGTTCTCACATCTGCGACACCACTCACCATCTTAATCTGTTACAGGATATCACTTGGTTAGTTCACTACACATTTCTCACTTTAGATATTGAATCACTTTACACTAATATCCTGCATGTCACTGGTGTTAATGTTATGTCTAAAGTTCAGATTTTTCTCATCAATTGTATCAATTTTATTCTCACTCACAATAATTTTCTTTTCAATGGTGTACATTATTTACAGGTACAAGGAACGGCCATGGGGACCCGCTTCGCCCTGAGCTACGCCACCCTATATGTGGGTGATTTTAAATGCACCCACGTTTGGGAGAGCGAGTTCGGGCCGGACCTGGTCCTCTATGGCCGTTACATTGATGACCTTTTCATTATTTGGGGTGGAGGCTTTTGATTTTATTTCTCACCTTAATCACAATAATTATAATTTAAAGTTCACGTCTAATTTTCACCAAACCACAATAGATTTTTTGGATCTGTCGCTTAAAATTCAAGATTCCAAAATTATCACCACTACTTTTCACAAACCCATTGACGCAAATAAATATTTACATTACCAGAGTGCCCATCATACGAAGTGGAAAAATAATGTACCAAAAGGCCAATTAATGCGCCTAAAAAGAAATTGCTCATGTAAGGAAGATTTCAAATATCAAGCCAAAGAAATGATATCTAAATTTGAGGATAGAAAATATCCATCTAATATCCTGAACAAGGAATTGACGGACGTTCAAAAAATGGATAGGTCTGAACTTTTGGTATTGGAAAAACAAAGAGATAGAAAACACAATGGGAATAGAAATGAGAATAAAAGTGAGAACAAATATAAGACCTACCAGGAGGATTCAGTACCCTTTAAACAACATATGGATAAACAGACAACCACCTCTCAATATGAATGTGCTTTTATCACAAAATTCAATAAAGCTATATTTAACATATTTAAAAATAATTACCCTATTTTGTTACAGGATAAAAATCTCAAAAGTATCTTACCCAATTCTCCAGTTGTAATTTACAAAAAAGGTAATAACTTACGAAATATTTTAGCCCCCAGTTTTTTACACCCAAAGAAGTACAGCAAAATGGGAATTAAAAATGAAAATGTTAATGTGGGAAACAAAAATTGGTTACCTGTTCCCACTGCTGGATGTTTTAAATGTAATGATCCCCAATGCCTAACTTGCCCCTATATTAATAAAACATCTGTATGTAATTTCTCAATTCAGGGGGAAATACGCAAATTTAATGTGAAGAGGTTTATTAATTGTGGGACGTCCTACGTGGTATATGTTCTCAGCTGTAGCTGTAATATGTACTACGTGGGACATACCACTAGAAGCCTCCAAACTAGATTTGGAGAACACAAAAGAAATGTAATGAAAAAATCCCCTTTGCATAGCGTATCCGGACATTTTGCCGAAATACATAAGGGCGAAACAGATTGCCTTAAAGTAACAGGGATTGAATATATTCCACCAACGGCAAGAGGGGGCGACCATTTTAAACGCCTCTGTAGGCAGGAAATCTTTTGGATCCACCAACTTAATTCTTTGACCCCCGATGGATTAAATGAGAACATGGAGCTGGATGCTGTTTTGTGATTTTGGCACAATCAGCTCCATATAATGGTTTATCTTTGGTCTATTGTTTGTTGTTTGCTTCTTACATTTATTACCTAGATAAGATAAATACAACCAACAAGGGCATTATGTGAATAAATAAGTGTAAGACAACATGTGGAGAATGATAATGGGGAATGGTAATAAGAATTGTAAAGGTAAAATGAAACAGTGAATAAATGATAAAAAATAAAAAACAAAAAATAATAATAATAAAAAATGGTAACAAAAAATAATATATATAAAAAATGAAAAATGAAAGATAAGGAAATAAATTGCATTCATGTGTACACCTAGTGGAGCCATATGATTTTTCATAGAATAATGGTTTACTATAATTGTATAAATATCTATTGTCCATTGTGTGTATGTGCCGTAATCTATTTGATAGCTCATGGTAATATACTACTCTATCATGAACATTTAACAACCTTTAAATATGTCTTATGGACATGTTATAGATTTGGTATCCTATACATTTTTCTAAAGATATAAGATTGTTTGGTTCCTATATGGAAATAAGAATTATTGTGTGTATGTACCTATTTTATTAGCTTATGATAATATATTATTCTATCATGAGCATTAACAACCTTTAAAATATGTCTTATGAATATGCTTTAGATCTAATAACCTATATGTCTCTTAAAAGATAAGACTGCTTTTATTCCTATATGGAAATAAGAATTAGTCTTGTAATTACATTCCAATATATAAGAAGTGAATCGTTTGCTTATTTGTTTATGTATTTGTTTGTTTATTTATTTGTTACTATTATTATTGCTGTTTTTTAAAAACCTATTTGGCTGGTTTTGCATAACATTGTTATTTTGACTGTTTTATTGTTTATTTAAAATGAAGGTATACTTGCCTGGCTAAGATTGTATCCCTTTAAAGAGAAAAAACTAGCTATGATTTATTGAAAATGATACTAAGCCTGTCTTCTCATCTAATTAGCTAACTAATAATAATAAAAAGAATTCCATATATATTTTAAAATAAATTTGTTTTAATTAATTTAATTTAATTTAGTTATGTATAATTGTATATTTAATAATTATATGTTTAGAATACTGACCTCTTGATCTATGCTTAGGGCGTTAGGTTACTGCCTAATCAGGTGTATAATAATTAAACCTAATTAAACTTCTCTATAAAATCCACCACCCAGAGACTCACACCATATTGCTTTTCCGTCTGAAGAAATCACTACAAGGTGATGAAACGCGTAAGAGTATTTATCCTGATGACACCTTACTGCACATAGAGCAAAACACTTTTTTCAAACTTTTATTATAGCCGATGATCATTGCCAGCAGAACTTTTAATCCTCCACGATCCTTCAGCAGCTCAGCACAGCTCACTCTGCCTGCCCGGCGGGTTCCAACCTCCCTGTCAGCTGTTTTACTGATCCCACGGCTCCAGCGTTTCCACGTTTCAGACATACGGCGGGACCTGAGGGTCTCCGAGCGGTCTCCACACTGACCGCGTATTGAGGTACAACCGAGGCATCGCTACACTCCTGCCATTCTTGCCATCATTTGCCGGTATCCTCACAGCGGGTTTATTACCATCAACCGCATACCAACTGGATTTACAAATTCAGCACATCCTTATATATATATATGAATAAGAATATATATGTTATATTAAGAATAACTATTATGTTTGTACAATGCTTTAATATTATGAAGAATCCGTTTGGAAATATTGAGGATATTTCTTTATATTTTTTATAACTTTTTAATTCTCATTTTTAGGTTTTAATGCTTTCTGTTCAATTTGTAATTTTTTTATTTTACTTTAGTAGCTATGCAAATGATTTTATAATCAATTGTTATGATTAGATGTGTGAATTGTTATGGGAATAATGCTTTGGAAATGTTATTTAAATATTTATTCCTAATTAATCACCACCTGAAGAATCACTACTTAAGAGAGGTGGAGTTAGTGTCCATCATCCCTCTCTGATGAAACCTACTTGGAGAAATGCGTAACAGGCTCTACTTTAACCTATATGACTGTACTTTGACTTTATGGCCATATTGCAGTTCGTGACATGAAGATTTATCTTCATTTAGCAACTTTTATATTTCCCATTTGTTATCACTGATTCGTCAGTGTCTCTATCCTTATACTGGTCTCTGAATACACACAGCCAGACAGTTGCTGATTACTACAGCTGATAATATGGACCGAGAAGTGTGCAGAGAGCGCTGTAGCTAATAGTACCTTTGGACATACCATCACTTTTGCCGTTCACAAATTTGTAGTGTCTAGTGGAACGCATCGGTCTCCTAGAGAGGCCAGATGTTTGCTGATTGCTACAGCTGATACTACAAGAGAGTGTGCATAGAGTGCTACAGCCATTAGTGCCTTTGGATATATCTTTTTGAGAGGGGGTGCTGTCTCAGAGTGGCTGTTTTGGAGACTTGGGGACCTCTGCAAGAGGGGAGCTCTCAGCTTAGAAAGATTTAATATGTGACCCACAATTGGGACTCAAAATTTTTGAGTTAGAACCACCTAACAGAGAAGCCTTATAAGTGGTGGGTGGCTTATCACGTATCTGCAGATATCTGTAACTAATTCTTTGACTTTTATTTTAAAGATAGAAGATCATGGTTAGTCACTGGGTAATGGCTAGAGTGGTAGGGCATGTTTTGTTTTTTGTGCAAATTCCCCTTGCCTTGAGCACCTGCAGTATAAATTACCTTATAGACTGATCTGAAGCAACCTCTATCTTGGAAGTGTGTATATATGTATGTATGAATATATATATACACACACATCTGATACATCCCTAATTTACCATCCAGTACAATACTTTAAGTAAGGCGCAGTCCCTGTATGGAGTATAGTGTAAGGGGGTGGTATGTGTGATGTGGAATGTAAGGGGGGTATGTGTGATGTGGAATGTAAAGGGGGGTATGTGTGCTGTGGAAAGTAGTGTGATGTGTAATGTAAGGGGGTGATATGTGTGATGTGAAATGTATGGGGGTGTATGTGTGATGTGGAATGTATGGGGAGGTATGTGTGATGTGTAATGTATTTGGGGGTATGTGTGATGTGTAATGTATTTGGGGGTATGTGTGATGTGTAATGTAAGGGGGGAGGTATGTGTGATGTGTAATGTAAGGGGGTGATATGTGTGATGTGAAATGTATGGGGGTGTATGTGTGATGTGGAATGTATGGGGAGGTATGTGTGATGTGGAATGTATTTGGGAGTATGTGTGATGTGAAATATAAGGGGGGTATGCGTTATGTGGAATATATGGGGTGGTATGTGTGATGTGAATGTATGGAGGTGTTATATGTGATGTGGAATGTAAGGGGGTACATGTGAGTTTTTTAAAATAAATAAATAATAATTAGATTAATCTTAACTGAGTCTCCTGCGTGTCCTCCGATGAGTGTCAGCCGCCAGTGTGACCTCCGGTGAGTGTCAGCCGCCAGTGTGTCCTCTCCCTTCCTCCTCCTATCACTGTACAACCCAGGAGGAGGTAATCAGTAGTGTGCCTGACAAGCGGGAATCCTCCCGGGTATGGGGCAGAGGGATTCCCATGCAGTCAGCAAGTCCGCCTGAGACCTCCCCTCCGACGTCACAGCAGATCACCGCCGCGGACCTTCAGGGATTCTCCCAGCAATGAGAAGGCATGCTGGGGCTCTAGGAGACTGCTGGAATTTCCTCTCCACCATCAGATATCCGCAGGCACAGCATCCACATCACCGACGGAGAATCTGCTCTGCTCATGCTGCACATTAGGCGGCACATTATTTTCTGTGGGGTGCAGTGTAAGGGGGTGTATGTGGTGTGTACTATACTGGGATGTATGTGCAGGGAGTAGTGTAAGGGGGTATATGTGGTGTGTACTGTACTCGGGTGTATGTGCAGGGAGTAGTGTAAGGAGGTGTATGTGGTGTGTACTGTACTGGGATGTATCTGCAGGGAGTAGTGTAAGGGTGTGTATGTGGTGTAATAGAATCGGGATGGAACTGACACCACAGCCCGGTGCCCGGCTGACTCTCCCTTCTCTCTATCCTGGGGGTCTGTGTAAGGGTCTCTTCTTTTTTTTTTTTTTGTAACACATTTTATTGAGTTTTCCAAATTTTCATATACAGATGAACATTGGCATATACAATTTGAATAGGCTGAACATCACATATTAAACGAAAAAGGTACAGTGTGGGTTACACAAATGATACAATGACTATACACTCAGTATGGCTATGAGGGAATATCAGGGTATACCATGATAAAAAATGACTCTAATTAGAACAGTTACTCCCCAAGTAGTTTGACCAGGATCTAATGGTAAACACGATCCCATCATAACCATATGTTGTCCACAAGTCCCACCAAGTCTGATTAGATGCAAGCCTTGTGACAGCAACAACACCAGTTAAGAAAAGTTAAAGATCATACTAATTAGCATAACCAACTAACTAAACAAACAAAACTAACAAAACTAGCAAAAACTAGCAAAGAGCTCCGCCCTCCCACAACTCCCCTCCCCCACCCCGCAGCAAAAGTCTAAGGCGTCTCCCCTGCTATGCCCCCAAATTTCTAAGTAATGACCACTTAGTGCCTTCGAAGATTGACATAATATTGGACCGCTGTTCCCGAGGAAGGAATTCAATATAACACCCCCATTTTCTGTAGAACCCTGCCACACCTAACTCAATATCCGGAAGTGTTGACTTTCTATCCATGTATACGAGTTCTAAAAGCATAGCCTTAACCGCCTGCAGGAAGGGTGGAGAAGGTTTCACCCAATTTTGAAGGATCACTTTCTTTGCCACTGTCACAATTACTGATAATAAAGGAATGTTCTCTTTGACAGTGGGAAAGTCAGTCCAATCTGCAAAATATGCCCAAAGAAGGGCGAAGCAACTTTTGGGTAAGTGTAAGCCTAGTATGGA